>OX632359.1:30615523-30640606 GCA_951751655.1 Ophion costatus | reverse complement strand
TTGGTCGAAACATTAAATAAGAGATAAGGACAGAGAGAGAGAGAGAGAGAGAGAGAGAGAGAGAGAGAGAGAGAGAGAGAGAGAGAGAGAGAGAGAGAGAGAGAGAGAGAGTCAGATGGACATCAGAGGGAGAGAGAGAGAGAGAGCAAGAGACGACTGCTGATAGCTTGAGGACCCACGGTTCTAATCCATCGCGGAGAAACGTTGGTGCTACAGCAGGATATAGGAAGGAGAGCCTCGACGGACGTGAAGCAATACGCGCACAAACACCCGAACGTATGATGTATTTCTTTCATATATAAAGAATATTGTACGATCACAAAGTAGCTTTTGGTTGCTGGCTATATTTTCCTGCCGTTTATCACGTATGCTCAATTATCGATAAAAAGTGTGCGATCCATAATGGCAAAATTGCCTTGATGTGGTACGCGAACGCACAGCAAGACAAGCGTATAGAGAGCGAGAAAGAGAGAGATAGAGAGAGAGGAGAAAACGATAGATGAAGAAGCACACACGGAACGGTGGTACTGTACGGTTTGGTGGGGTAAATATAGGAGAAGTAGCCGTACGCAGCAGCGAGGTGTGGACCAGGCTCAACGATGATAAGAATCCCCCGCGGCCGCGCGTTTTACCTCTCTTGGCCTCATCCCGCGGCGCAGAACAGCTATAAGGTCGACCGGAGTCGCATACCACTTGCGCACCCCATCGTGCTCCCCCGTGATGCTCTCCAACGAAACGTTCCACGCATGAGCAGTCGATTCAACGCGAGCCTTCGAAAAGCGCGTTATTCGTTGCTTTCGTAAATCATGTTTGTAAATTAAATGGACGCGGTACCATGCGGTCATCAGGAAACACGCCGAAGTCTAGCCGCTTACCACAGGTGGAACGGACGAGCTGAACGCATTTCGATGTATGCCGCGTACGTCCCAGCGTTTGAAACGTTCAACGATCACAGCTGAATACGTGCCTTATGGAACGCGTCAAAGAACGGAACTTTGCCACTACCTCCTCCTGCATCAGGTTGAAGCACATGGCTATGAGGGCCATACCTGAAACGTTAAATGGACACTGTAAATTTGGGCAACGTAGACATCACGAACGTATCATTTTGTTTTTTTTTCATTGGTATTCGCAATTGTAACGTTCGTTTCGAAAATTCGCGCACTTTTGTATCGTACGCTCCACAAAAGTGCGAGACTTTGTATTCGTGGCCCATTGAAATGGACGTGACTATCGTTTTCTTTTTTTCATTGCGGCGAAGTACGAAGAATCCGCTCACCCAGCATGAGATACATGGAACAGAAGATGGACGACAACTGGAGGCCCTGGCCCGCGTAGATCTTGTCACCTGGCACAATGTCACCGAAGCCAATCGTCGACAGTGACACGAAGCAAAAATACGATCCATCGAGGAAGTCCCAGGATTCCCACTCCGAAAAGAGCTTCGCGCCACCACATACGTACCTGCATCGATAATAAGGCATTGTATGTTAATCGGCGTTGTCTTCTCGAACGACCAAATGATTTCTTAAGGTTGGTCAATGATTTTCACATTTTGCGGCTGAAGCATCTGTGCGCATAGCAAGCGGTAGCTTCGTATATTCGAATATGGCGCAGGCTCCTACAGAGGCTCGATAGAAGAAGCGCAGAAACGCGTTTCTTGACGGGCAAAACGCGCAAAGCAGCCAATGAAAAAAATATACGAGTGTGACGAGTGTGAACGTCAAGTTTCAAGTATTTTCTAAGTATTCGGGTATTCGAGTATTTAAATATGGAAGGTATGAAGAGAAGAAGAGGCATAATGAAAAAAGTGCCACTTTCATTATGCTTTTTCTTCTCATCATACCCGACCGTAAAACAACGTCGGACGCATGCAAAAGTACCGCAAATGAAAAGTGCTACGATTTTTCGACAGGTTACTGGATCGATTTCTAATTTCGCCTGCAGGCTTGGATTTACAGAAGTAACGATGCGTCAGAGTTTCGTCGCCATTGCAGCATTTTTGTCGCACTCCCGTACATCCTTAAGGTATTCCTCTCGCGGAGGGCCGTATTTTGTGGGGGCTCAAGGAGGGCCCTTCTGAATCATCGGTAAATTGTAGTGGCGCCTCATAAAAATAAGTCATAATCAATTGTTATACCCAACGATAAACTGAAATAAAAAATTTCGCGCAAAATGAATTTCATTTCGGTAGATTCATGATTGCGTGGATTCAAACACTTTTACATTTTCTCTGAAAAGTCGCGGCTACGAAAATTCTTCTGCGAGTCACATTTTTCTCAGTTTCATCAGTAATATTTTCTTTAAATATTCGGTTAACTGTTTTTATTGTCGTTACGGAATCTTTGGAATTTTTTTAACGCTTGAGCAGTTTACATCAGGCATCCAGAGTTATTTAGTGTATGAATTATTGGATAAAAATGTGGCCAGCGTGTCATCTCCATAAGCCGCCGTATAAATGAAACGATTTTTAGAGTCCGTAATTTTTCGTTAAAAGTTCGTAATTTTTCGTTATTTTTGTTATATATTCGGGTTTGTAAAAGCAATACCTTAAACGGTCAATTTCAGTTTGCCGCTTCAACCGGAGCGAGTACCACGTGACACGCGCGGTACCACGCGGTCTGGGAAGAACCGAAACTTTTAGACAGGGAGACTAGAGTAAAGGAGTGGACACTCCATAGGAGATAAGCAGCGAAAGACGGCCCCAAAATCCCGACTTATAAGAGACCGCAAGAGGCGCTGCGATCGTGATTCCCCAATGTATAGTAATACTTGTAGCTAAAGGTTCTAGGCATGCGCATGTAGCCGACGGAAAGCCTAGCAAGAGAGTATATCTATATATAAGGGAAAACCGATTGCAACGCCACCTACAAACTCTTATTTTCCTCGATTTTGGAGCCACATCGTTAGCACACAGTGTCCACTCCTTTACTCTAGTCTCCCTGCTTTTAGATAAACAATTGCAGAGCTGTGTTACGCCCAAGACCACGGACTTACATACAGGTTTTGAAACGACGGTAGTAGGGGAAGCTTCACTTAGCATCCAGTTTTGCTTCAATTTTCGGCCGCATGGTGCGCATGGGAAAGGGGATGTCGTGTACGAAGAGAACAGCAATATAATGTGTCTCTGTCTCGCATATAGCGCATGCACCAGGGAGACTAGAGGTAAGGAGTGGACACGCAGTGCTTACGAAACGTCCGCAAAAACGCCGCACATAAGGAGGCGCTGCGATCGTGTGTGTCCGATCGATTAGCTCCGCCTACTAGCCTCGTGCTTTTGGCGTGCTCGCGATTGCTGTTGACAGCACATTCGCGATGGGGGCGACCTAACTGTTGCGTCTACCTCTCCTATTTCGCTGTCTTTCATAATAGCAACTAATAATTAATGAAATTAAGCGGTGAACCAACTAAATAAACCAGCTAAGAAAATAAAAACAGAACACAAATGTAGCCGTGACTGTAGTGGATTCGAAATATGTTTCAGAAAAGGGTATTCAGTTGATTTATTTTTTTAAACCGATGCGCATGAAAGTTTGAAAAAAATTGCCCTATGCAAACAATATTACTCTTTATGTGGCTTGCAAATGCAACTGCACTGGAGAAATAAAGGAACTTGTCAAAAAATTGCAGTTGTATTTGCAAGAAAAATAACTTATAAATTATGCTCCATTTTATGCTTAGTACTCCAGGGAGAATGAAGCGTAAAGGTTACGTTTCTCATGAACTGAACTACATGCATGAAAAAAGAAACTGAAGGCTAAATTGAAAATAATTCTACCTTGTGCTTTGAAGAAAACAATTTCGTGACGATTTTCTCAACATTACAAAACACAATAATATTAAAAATGAGCCTCAAAGCGGAGCACAAAGACACATCGAAATCGAATTCTTTTATTATTTGTGCGCATGCGTTAAGTTTGGACTATTATAATTATTTGAGACGTTATCGTCAGGAGAGCTGCTAGTGGCACGATCTGGAACTATTGCAAGTCGGATTTTTCAAGACGCTTGAACTACGTATTGGCCTATGTTGTGTCCACTCCTTCTCTCTAGGCTCCCTGGCATGCACTTTAGACTGTAATGTCTCTGTATACAGGTTCTTGTTTCTTTTTTGTAACAAATATCCATTACACGGAGCGTAAACGAAAAAAGTATGTATTTGCATGCTAAACTGAACAATTTAATACATACATGCTTAAAAATATAGCCAAACCTACGTTAACCGCGTGCAAAACTCAAGCGATTACGATAAAAATGATTAATATTTTGTTCTTTGTATTGTGATGGTAGTTGAGCCGAATTGTTACGCTGCGCACTTGGGACCCGAAAGTCCTGGATTGTCACTGAATTAAATAGTCAATAACAGTTATCTAGGCATATCCAACTGTTTTTATACGTGAACGATTTTCAACTGTTATACGCACACAGGCTATACGACGGGACATTTTATGATTGGTTTAGGTTAGTCTCATGACACCCGCGATCACAACGACACACGGTGGCGACAATAAGAACCAACATCTTGGACGCTAAGCGGTTCACTCGCCGCCTATCAAATACGACTGTCGTTTCATGAGCTATATATAAGACCATGTTCAAGGCAAAAGTACGAGGCTCGGCAGAATTAGCTTTCACGTGCATCGCTTCAAAATTTTAACCACCCTCGAATATCTCGATAGGGTAACTTCCGCGCCCGTGTCTTTTCTATCCTGCAATAAAAACGTACCCAACCATGATAGCGAGGCAGAGCGTCAAAGGTACCGTTATGTTCCGTGGATTGTACTTGTCGTAATCATCGTCATCGTCGTCGTGATCCGTGTCATCATCATCACCGTGTTCCTCTTCTTCTCCCTCACCATCCCCGTTCAAATTGGTCGATGCGCCCTCCTGATCCCCCGCACTTTGCAATCTTACCATCTGCTGGTCATATCGCAGTGAATTTGTTCTGCCCCCGCTCTCCGGATAAACTCGACGCCGTACACTTCGCCTTTTGCGACACCTGTCGTCGTATCGTCGAACCGACAAACACGCGATCGTTCAATGCACACTCGCATGCGGGTCTCGCACTTGTATTAGCATCTCTTGGAAAACTCACCTGCAGAGAAAACAACGCGCGTAACTCCATTTGAAGCTCCAAGCCAGAATATCGCCGATGTTGCTCAGGTACAGAAGAAATAGTGGCATTCCAAATATCGCGTAAACCGTAGTTACGGCCTTTCCCCACATTGTTTTCGGACACGTATTGCCGTAGCCTTACAGAAAGAAAACGTACGTAATAATGATGTATTTTAAGGTAGTCCTATCCCTTCACACTAGTCATACCACTGATCACACTTGAGGCCTGCACAATTTATATTTTTAACATATGCAAAAAAAATAATTTGTAATAACTAACATTTTCCATTTGTAAACTGTTTAATGAATGCTCACGTATAATTAGAAAAATGAAAAAATAGCTATTCCAACGATTCGCGTAGTATTTCTAGATTTCATATTTGGCAATATTGGTTCTATCTCCGTCTCTTTTTACTCGTTCAAGCGAGTTTAACCTCCCTGCTTTTCAACGTTGATCTGTCAAAACAATGTCTGGTGCGGGAAATGTAAAGCATTGTATGCGGGTCACGACTGGTAAAAAAGCGTGGAAAATTTGTGTCGGCGAAATATGTCGGTTAAAAACGAAATATGTGTAGAAATTCGAATGAGTAAGATGAGGCTACGACTACAGTCAGCTGTTGCCTTGCTGTCACGTCTCTTTATCGCAGCAAGTGGTAATAAATCCAATACCGGAAGTGCAAATTAAACTTGATATTACATGAAAATTAGGTCAATAAGCGTATTTTTTTCTGTCAGTATTGGATTACTACAAGTGTTAAGGGAGCTTTCCAGTGTGAAATTTTCAAAAAATCGATTTTTTTTTTGCTTTATCGAATAGTATACACTCTTCCGAATATTCCCTGAAATTTTCATGCCGAAATTCAGATTATTTCGGTTACTGTATAGCATTTCTTGGAAGAAGGCAACGGAGCGCTACAGCTACAGCGAAACTTTGAACGCGTTTTTCTCGAAACAGCATTTTTCAAAACGGTGTCCAACTTGGAGGGCAGAGTTTTAAAGCTATCGAGTTGAATTTTTTACACAATATTCTTAACGTCATTGTTTATCGTGCTATGGAAGCTTTTTTTTTTTTGACATCTTCCTATTTTTTTGTAAAAAAAACTGCCAAAAAAAATGCTAAAATCGATACTTTTTGTTCAAACCGGCGCCATTTTTGCAAAAAAAAAAAAAAAAAGCCTCCATAGCACGAAAGCCAATTATATACCGATCAATAATCTTTTTGTGTTTTTTGTTTCAGATCAAAATTGTGACCCCCAACGTGGACACCAAATCCAAGTGCATTTTCTGCAACAATTGTTTCATCATTTTTATAGATATTAATTAATAAATAAATCGATCTTTAAAAAATTGTTTTGTATTCTTCAATACCCAATTAATATACAAAAAAAAACCAGACCGATTAGATTATTTTTTCTTTAAAAAAAAAAATCGCGAAAAACAGCGATTTTTCGGGCTGTCACACTGGAAAGCTTCCTTAAGTATGTAAATCTGATTATTTTGAAGAATCTGACGGATTCTCACTATTGCATGCACTTTTGTAGCAACCGGAAATTGGGTTTATGTATGTCGTCTTGGGATTCCTTCACAAAAGGACGCAATTTTTATATATTTTTTTCTCTGTAATAAGGTCGATAACCGACCCTGCAATTTTACAGAGATAATTATTAATATATTTAGTGAAGCTCAAAAAAAAAATTATGAAAATCCTATATTGAAGCCTGGCAATAGGACTACCTTAAGGGTCCGTCGCTCGAGGCAACTCAAATTGAAGAGGAAGGTTCAACATATGGTGCAGGAATTGCAGATTGGAGGTGAACTTATAATTCCAACGATAAAACTGCTGGTGAAACTTTAAATGCGTTTCTCTCGCATAATAGTAGTGTGGTCTTGACCGGCGTGTTTCTTCTTAACGCTTTTTTTCCATTAGTTATTAACAATAGTGATGTCATTTTTCCTCAATAATGGAGGAAAAATTCAAGAATTTTTTTTCATTGAAACGCGATAACCAAAAAAAGCTCGGTCAAGTTTTGTTGCCAATGTTATCTATTTTGAGAAAAAAGTCCGTTTTTTCCCTCAGATCAACCGGGGGCCGGAATCGGAACACCGTCCGCCACGGGATTGTTTAAACCTTCTTTAATTATTAATATTTTCTTATGAAATTTGATACACAACGTTGTCAATGTACATACAAATAAATGTCCAAACAATTTTTCAAACATCTTAACCATTCCTCCAAAAAGATTTTTTTCTAATAACCCCGATTTTCGGATCGTCACAGTAACTTAACCCCTTAAGTGATTATAACAATATGAACGCCACGTTATACAGGATACGCGACGCTCAATGTTAATTTAAGGGGTAAGGCCACTGTAAATTTTTTGAAAAATCGATTTTTTTTATTGGCTTAAAAAATAGTTTAAACCCTCTAGAATAAGAAAAAAAAGGTCCTGTGCGAAAAAAAATTTGTTGTCCTTTGGAAATGAAGGTCGTCGCCAAGCGTGTCAAAACTTGCTCCGAAACGACTGCAATTATATCGGAGATGGCGATTCCAAAACTTTCAAAGGCATCGTGGATTCGAAGCCTTATGAAAATGTTGATGTTAAAAAAAAAGAGTGCATAGATCACGTGCAAAAAAGAATGGGCACTCGATTGAGAAACTTAAAAAAAGGAACAAAAGGTCTCGGGGGAAGAGGAAAACTCACTGCCAAATTGATTGACGAACTAAGCATTTATTACGGCTTAGCAATCCGTCGAAATTCCGATTCCATAAAAAATATGAAAAATGAGATCTGGGCAACCCTTTTTCACAAAATGTCAACGGATGAAAAGCCTCAGCACGAAAAATGTTCGGAGAATTGGTGCAGTTGGAAGAAAGCGAAAGCAGAAAATGCCTTGGATGCGTATCATCACAATCAGCCAATGAGTGAGGAGGTTTATCAAGCCATCAAACCCATCTACATGGAATTGAGCCGGGACGAGTTGCTGGAGCGTTGCTTGGGGGCCTATACTCAAAACAATAACGAAAGTTTCAACGCTACCGTTTGGAGTTTGGCCCCCAAATCATCCTCAAGCGGAAAAACTGTACTAGATATTGCGACGGATATCGCTGTTTGCATATTCAATGGCGGCCTTACCAACGTCTTGCAAATATTCAAGATGTTGGAGGTGGAAATTGGTGTACAGTTATATAATTTCTGCATCGAAGCCGACGCCAAACGCATCACGCACGCGGAGACATCTCTGAGCGACGCGGCCAAAAGTGCGCGCGCGCTCCAAAAATCAACCAGGAAAGACGAAGAAGACGAAAATTTGGCTATCGAAGGACAAATGTATGGTGCTGGGATTGCAGACTAACGGTAAAAATTTTTTTTAACTTCTTTTTTTAATTTTTTCCAATAAAAAACTATTCGCAAAACTTTAAACGCGTTTTTCTCGAAACATGGTTTTTCAAAATGGCACGCAGCATAACTCGAACAATTTTCATTTTTTTTACTTGAAATTTTAACCAGATGTGAACATTTACATTATCTTGAGAATGTCGATCGGAATTTTCAAGAACTTTATTTATTGATTTTTTATTAACAAAAAACTTGCCGTTTTTTTCGTCAAAAATCAATTTTTTTTTCAAACGCACGCCAAATCCACAAAAATTGATACTTTTTAAAATCCGATCGACATTCTCTAGCTATAGCCCTCTAGATTAATGGTTTTTTTTTTTTTTGTTCTAGATTCAAAAGTGCACCAGTGGTGCTGCGTGCCGCGGAGCCCTGGAAGCAAAACATGTCCCGGGAAGATAGCTGTGGAACCGCCATTTTGTTTTTTTTACTGTAAAAAAATTTTATAATAAAGTTTAATGTATGCCCGATAACACCATTAAAAGTTTTTTTTCAAATACCTTCAATTTCGGGAGCAAAAAATTAGTGAAAAAACCTTTTTTTTTGGGCCGTTACAGTGGCCTTACTCCTTAAGGTGGTTTGAGCGGTAACAACAAGCCAAGATTTGAACAAAAAAATAAATATATATGTTATTCCCTAGACTATACTGAGTTATTACGATTTTTTCGATTTTTTTCACCACTAAACTTTTCTACTACAAATTTTACACTTTTTTGAATTTTTTCACCACGAAACGTTGCTACCACAAATTTTACGATTAAAAAAAAATTCACCAGAGATAAAAAATAGTTTAATGTAAGTAAATTTACGTGCGGTTAGATGGCCAATACGTTCACACTACGAGTGTTGGATTTTTTTTGGCTATTTAGCACCAAGATAAATTATTTCCAACAACGGATTAACGCAAAGTAAACTTTTGTCAATACTTATAGAGAAAAACCCCCATCTTGCCCATCGTAAACCATATGAATTCAATATTGAACCATCAAGGT
Organism: Ophion costatus; assembly: GCA_951751655.1. Lineage (NCBI taxonomy): Eukaryota > Metazoa > Arthropoda > Insecta > Hymenoptera > Ichneumonidae > Ophion > Ophion costatus. The sequence continues at coordinate 30,631,104 of OX632359.1, read as the reverse complement.
TTGACAAAACATTACGAATCTTTACTGGCGAATGATGAGCATTGCTGCTAACCTCAATGTCCGCGAAGTTACCGTATTTCGGCAACACTTAATATTAATTAATGGTAATAATAAATTACCCCGTGACATAAATATAAATGGGTATCATTATAAATGACTCAAAGTTTCATTCTGAGTTGTATAAAACATTCACTGATAAAGTTTTTTTTTCATAATAATCATCGATAATGTTACCATTTTTCAAGATGGTAGTAACACAAAAGTTTTTCTTACTGACGTAATAAAAATATAAAAACGTATAATTTTGCCCTTTAATTATATTTTTATGAAAAATTAGCATCTACGGACTAAACCAGTACCTCGAATGCATTTTGTGAGGTTCATTGAAAAAAAAATGCATAAACCATCATTTTATCTGGGACGCTCCAACCTCCTTAACATTCAACGATTCGACCATGACAAAAAATGTAATGTGCCTGTAAAGGTTTTTTGTGAAAAAAAAACAAATATCTCTCGTTTTCCACGTTTTTGTTTGGACCAAATAGAGGTTTTGAGCTGTCGAAATAATAAAACACCTCGTCTGTAAACATTCTACGATGAGGAGTGGTCTAGTCAAATCTAGAAACAGCCTCGACTGTGAGAATTTATTTGGATTCCTTTCCGCTGTTTGAGTTATTCATTCGTTTTCTTAAGTCTGTTCGCTTTGGTCTGTTTGGTCCAAAACTAGTTGTGCCTAACTCAGCCGTTATATTTGCCGTAGTTCTCGCGTTTTTCCGGTACATTTATATATGCGCGCGCACACGTGTCCAACATACATACTACTTACCAATTGTCGTGATAACAGTGAGGGAATAGAGAAACGCTCCGGCGAAGCCCCATTTTTGGTTCCTTTCACGGCAGTCATTGCCATCGTAGTCGTCTTTTTTAACGGCGCGTACAATTTCGACCTGATACTTTTCGAGGACCGCCTCGACCTTTGCCTTCCATTTTCTTTCGGAAAATGTATTTTCCTGGATGGAACATTCGACAAGATAAATGACGATGCAGACATGACAAACTACGGTGTTGCCATTCATAAACACGAACCTGCGACGTGAGGTTCCATAGTTTGGTAGCGGTGAAATTCCGAATAAACGAAACGTTGTTCCTTCGATTAATAACGGTGAGCTCGTGAGCGCCTTCTATAGCAACGAAAATAAATGCACCGGCGATGGTGTAACCGACGACGAGGCAAACGATACCGACATTACTGAAGAGAAAAGCAACGAAAGATCGGAGCCCGTCGAGCACTCTCTCCGACCAGACGCGCCGTCTCTTATTGTGCCTTCGTCCGCGTCGTCTGCTGATACGATTTTCGTAATCGCTTCTCCCGTAATAACCCGTTACTCTTGTCGCGGACGAAAAAAAATCTTGATTAGCTTCGTCGGACCATGGTTTCATCGTCACACGTTTCTCAGCCACCGCTGCTGCTGTCTTGCTGCTGCCATTGACATAATCGTAATTCATAACTCTCCACCTCTGCCGTGCCGTCCCTGGCCGATTGCAAAATCTGTATTACCAGGCTCTGACCGGTACAGCCACAGAGCACTCGTGACTCTTGTACTCATGTCTATTATCGTGCTAAATGTAGCACGTGTATTAGACGAAACAATAAAGCGTGCTCGTCGAACATTCTACGTTGATCGAACGACATCTCTAGCACCGCGGGCAAAAACTTACTACTGCACTCGACCATATCGTTCGTACGTACAGCTGACTAAACGAATATAATCCTTCGCGTCCACCGGAGCTCTCGCCAGACGCCAACTCCCCCTCGCTTCGAGAAAAACTCGAAATAGAGCCGCTACAGCTAATAATAAAGCGACGAAGAACGAGGCGAGAAAATATATATGTACGCGCGCGACGGCTCGTTGGCAGCGCTACGAGGTTTATACTCGTCCCGAAGAGTCTTGTCTCCGTGCTGCTGTGGCTGCGAGGCGAAAGGAAAAAACGTGTCAACACGTGCGTACGGCGGACGATAGACGAGAAATCGGAACGTTATTGCTTCGTAACCTTTTGTATGTTGCCCTATGGCATGATATGCGAAGCAAATTGTACAGTGACGTTTCGCGCACTCGACGTGCGATGAGTCAGTGCGTTTATTAATATTTATATATATCCATGTGTGTATGTGTGTGTGTGTGTGTGCGTATGGATATGCGCACGCTTTGTGCCCCATCGTAATTATTGCATGCAATGAAAATTCCTCTGACAACAATAGCGCATAATATGAACGAATTGAGGAAGTCGCGGCTGGTTAAGGAGGGTCGAGCATCTCACCGATGACTGTTGAAGAATAGCGATTTTTTTTAGATGTAACCCAATTAACATTTAATGCGTAAGGGTACTGTTGGGAATGACGAACATCCGTTCGTCGATTGAGGCAACTCGAATTGGAAAGGAAGGTACTTGAGCCGGGGGAATCGCAAATTGAAGGTAAACTTGCAACGATGGAACTGCTAGTAAATCTTTAGTTTTTTTTCTCAAAACTATGTTTTTCAAAACGGTGTACACGATTTGGCGAAATTGACATTGTTGGTACACTTAATCAGTAGTTTAATCGTAGTTTAATCTTAACCAATGTTTAAAAATTATGTTCACTGGTTATTAATAACAATGTAATTTTTCATTGAAAAATTGGGAAAATAATAAAACCTTTTTTTGATAATTGTCATTATTATAACTGGGAAATTTCAAGGGGAAAAAACTGGTTTTTTTGTTTCAGATCAACCGAGTGGCCAAAATAAACCGTGAGCCTCTCACGTCCAAAGGTCTTTTAGGAGATTGTTTATAACTTATTTAATTATTAGTATACTCTATAAAATTGGGCACACAACTTTGTTAATGTAAATGCAAATAAATGTCCAAACGATTTTTCAATTGTCTTACTTGTCACTTCGATTTTTTTTTAATAACCCTTAAATAAGCCTCAACTTGGAAGCTACAAAAAGTTCTCGACTACATTCTGTCTTCTACGGGGGGAAGAAATGAAAATATGACCGATTTAAGGGGGTACCCCTTTCTGGAAACTTCAAGAAATTGGTTTTTTACATATTCTTATAGTGTGAACTTTCAAGAATATTTTAAGACCAACGGGACCCTGAAATTCTAAAAATTGACGAAGTTACACCTATTTTAGTGGTACCCGTGTGCGTCGGGTTTAACGCGGCCTGTCGAGTTTGAACGCAATTATCTCGAAACACATCTTGACACGGCGAGATTGATAAGTTGAGTACCTTCCGCACTATTAACTTGAATTTGCTCAGTTAGCGTTCAAACAGTAGTCATTATCGGTTCGCGATCGCATTTTGTAATTGTATGAATAATTTGTTAATAACAATGACTTCAGCATGCTGTTTTTCAAGAGAAAATGAGGTTTTCTTTAAAGAAGCTGTGGTTGTTCGTTTTTTCAAAATTTCGAGCAATCGATCGTGAACCCACTTGAACCGTCTTGAAACTTTAAATGCGTTTTCCTGCAAACCAATTTTTCGTGAACCTCGTATAAGGTAACTGAAAAAGTATCTCGTCGATCGTTTTTGAATTTTGCGCACATTTACATAACTACCGTCTTTGTGAACATTAAGATCCTTGAAAAGTATTTTCGAAAACTACTCTTTCATTAACAAATAAGATAGTAAAAATTTCATGAAAAGTAAAACATTCGTTCAAACACGTACCATTTTTTCGCATTTTCACTTTTCTTTGAATTTTTTAGGTTCATATACAGTGTGTGGTCCTTAGAAGTCTAAAACTTCGTGGCTCTGATGTTTCAGATCAACGCACCAGGCGCTAGGTTGTACGCCGTGGAACAAGTCAGGCGGCAACGGTCTCTGGAGCAAGAGTCGTAAAAGCGCCGTTAAAAAAAAATGAAAATGAAAATATGTGATAATATTAGTAATTATCTGGTTAGTAATTATCTGGTATAAATTAGTAATTATAAAATTAGTAATTAGTAATTATCTAAATTAGTAATTATCTGCTATAAATAGATTCGACGCAGAAAAAATTTGAAAATTTGATTATTTTTGGTGGCCTAATGGGATTTCCCCGCTTAAGCTCTCTACATTTGTTTCTTGGTCGGAATTGCGCTTTTATCGGAGGCATCTACGCAGGGCCGGATTTAGGGGAGGGCATCCGGGCCTACAGCCCCGGGGCCTCCACAAAAGAGCGGCCGCCACAATAGAGACTTCGGAAAAAAAATCTTTCAAATTCCGAAGAGTAAACTAGTAAACACTAATAAACAACTTTTCCTTTGATATTTTTTTTCGCTGTTTTACCTTCACCTATAGTACTTTGTACAAGCATGATTATATTGTTCTTAAATATAAAAAAAAAAAACGATTCATCTATATTTGTTCACTTCAATCAGGCAATCAGTAAAATATGAAAATCTCAAATGGCCCTGATAAGCTCTTGCAATTTACGCCCCATCTTGAGCGAGTATCCCAATGGCGCAATGGCTCAGTAGGGCGGTACTTGCCCGCAGCCTCGGAGTTTGGGTGTTCGATTCCGTCTCGACTTTTTTTTCCATAATTGGATTTCAGCGAAGTCATCAACGATTTTTCGGCGAAAAAATCTCGGAAGGTTCCGTTCGTTAACACTAAAATTTGTTTTCAGATGATTCTCGTTTTCGATTATATTTATATATGTTTGTTAAATGCTAAGAGAATCTACTTGGTTTCACAATAAATTATTTATTGAAAAACTCGAGTGAAAAAAATTGTTCATTTTATTTGGAAAATAATTTGGAGGGGGGCCTCCACTCCTTTGTTGCCCCAAGGCCTCCAGACCTCTAAATCCGGCCCTGCATCTACGCCTGAAAGAAAATTACGTTGAAGTTTGAATCGTTGGAAGCCAACGATTTTATTTGTTCTTTTTTCATTTCTTTATTTTTATAATTATCGAAAGCTCTTTTTGCAAATTGAGGTCCTGAATGTCGAAAGGAATATGATGTTTGTTCAAAAAATAAGGTGACTTCAAATTTTGCGGGCTACGTAGATTCAATTTTCAATTTTTTTTATGTCGGTACACATGTCCCTAACGTATATTGACATTATCAGCCATTTTACATATTTAGTTTGTTTTTGACAGATATAAAGGTTAGACGTGTTTTGGTGTGCTTGGCGATTTTTTGCTATCGATTTGCGGCAAAACAATTCATGGCTTTTGCATCACGATAATGCACCTGCTCACACATCGTTGCTTGGTCGTGATTTTTTGGCCAATAACAACACCGTAATCATGCCTCAGCCACCGTATTCACCGAACTTGGCCGCATATCAGAAGTGCTTCCCCGAGTAAACGTGATTGTATATACTTAGATACAATTATATAAAAATGATATACAATCATATATATTTATATATAGGTTTATATATAATTGTATATAGCTCTATACATTCGTATATATAATCCGATATAAATGTACTTTCATCAAATTTGATTTCATAAAATTATACATACTTCTGTATATAATGATATATGGAGATACTATTTTTATACAGAGTTTATATAATTAGATATAATATCATATACAGTTATATATAATTCAATATAGTGTTGTATATAACTATATATATGCGTGAAAATTTTATTTACGGTATATAAAATTGTATATGACTGTATATTACTTTTATTTTCTTTTGAAATTCATATAATTGCCCGAGTAAAAATGAATATATATATATATATATATATATATATATATATATATATATATATATATATATATATATATATATATAAACATATATAATTGTATATTAATTGATCATATATAGTTGTATACAAAAATTGGCCCGATAGAATTTTATATATTTGTATATAAACGTATACAATTGTATGCGTATAAAATTTTCTATATATTCATATAGTATCGTACATAACTGTATATTAGTATATAAAATTGTATACGTTTATATACAAATATATAAAATTCTATCGGGCCAATCTTTGTATACAATTGTATATGATCAATTAATATACGATTATATATGTTTATATATATTCATTTTTACTCGGGTCGAGGATTGGAAAAAGCGCTGGCACAAGTGCATTGTATCTGAGGGGGATTACTTTGGAGGGGACAAAGGAGATATTGATGAATAAATAAATATTTTTCGAGAAAAATAAAGTCACCTTATTTTTTTAACAAACCTCGTACGTAAAAACGTTCAAGTGATTTCCGCAGTCTCAAACGGCTGAAAAAAGAACAGCTAAATATAATTCATTTTCGTTACTTTCCAACGATACAACGCTTCATCATCATGAAAGAAAATATTATCCTTTGATATTCTTCCTTAAGCGAGATAATCGAGACTACAAGGAAAAACTGATATTTATTGCACGCTTCTTTTGGAACATATGCACTACACATTCCAGTCGACACAATCCTCGGTGCGGTTCTTGCGCCGGAGTGTACATTTCATAAATCCACAAGCAGCAGCAATGAAACTGAATAAATAAAAACGTCAATGTGAAGTATGTTAATCGATATGATACATCGAATTATCGACGTTCGTAAAGAGTACGGTCTTATATACAGGTCTTGAAACGAAGGCGAATTTCAGTGGTGGGGTTAGGCACGCTTAGTGTCCGAGGCGCTGCTCTCGCGGGGTGGCCTTCCCCTGGCCCCTTACCCTGTGGCATCCATGATTGTGAAACATAACCTACAACCTAACATGACCAAAACTTTATCGTCCAAAACATGTAGACTAGATACAAGAGGCCACACTCGGCCTCTCAACTCGTCCACAAAACGGTATCACGATAGATGGCGCTGGGGTGCTCCGGACCACATGTATAGATATATGCAAACATGGGTCCGATCAGAGAGGCTAGCCTCCATGATATCTAGTCTCCTGGTATCTAGTCTTCATAGTCCAAAACGTGTTCGCGTGTTCCGCGTGCCGGAGTCATTCGAATAAAACATATCAAAAGTACAAAAATGATTTCTCTCAGATTCAAATCACTCACGAGGTTTAGAGAGAGAAAAAAATCGCCGAGCGGGGATTGAACGAAAGATACGGCGGTCTCGAGTTCGGAACTGATCCACTCGGCCAAACTGTTTTATTTAAGTTAGGTAATAAACATCGTCCCTATTTATCGAGGTCGCTTGGATTTTGACATTTTTGATGGTTTAGAGGCGGATGCGATTACCATTATTCGAGAAGTTTTCAATAAACTTTTTAAACATTTTCTTTCGTATCAAGCATATACAAAATTACGATTAATATATATATATATGGTTAGGGTCCACGGCGCATGCGCCACGTTCGGGCAAGAGACTAAATTGCTATATTTCCTCTCTGTCGCACACGTCACCCCGACACTAAGGGCGAACCTTGCGGCGTAAATCGGAATTTACGAATCTTGGACGCTAAGTGGGCCTACCCCCACCACCGTCGTTTCGAGACCTGTATGTACGACCGTGATAAAGAGTGACAAAAGGAGATCATCGAGGAGAGATTCTCGAAGGCATCGGCGACCGATCACGCTGATGATAGAAATCTCTCCGCGAAGTGCCGGGATCGGCCGAAAAATCATCACCGACACCACCGCCGTAATAAACATTGGGCGACCTATCGTATTCGCCGCTGTAGCAACGCCGTCGCGACGAATCCTCCCGTTCGAACACCGGATAATCGTCGGGCTCGTAATCATCCTCTTCTTCGTACTCGATGTCGTCCTCGTCGATTACATGGCCATTGTGATCTTCGTCCTTTATTATACCGAGCTTCTTCGCGACATTTTTCACGTTGCTTATCACTTCTTCCTGAACGAGATTGAAGCTCATTACCAAGAGGGCGATGCCGAAAAGCAGGTAGAGAGAACAAAGGGCTATTCCTTGATGAGCGTTGAGCCGATGTGCCGGCACGAGATCACCGAAGCCTGTGAACATTGCCAATGGCAAATTTAGACTTAGTTTAGCCTACTACCAGTGGAAAGTAGTTACCACCGTTATCAATACGAGCCGTAGGACATTGGGAATGTTTTTTTTTCATTAAGGGGCTACATCTACCCAGAGGCCCGAAAAAATGGACCAATTCCAAATTGTTTCTGGGAAATTGTTGGTAAAAAAGAAACGAATTTTTTTTAACACAAAGGTGTATTGAGAGCCTTTAAAAAAATCACTAAAAAATACATACAGTCGAACTCCCCCCCAATAATAACCAACATATCTGTTTTCGGCCTGGCACGATCGTGTTACCTCGCAAAGCACGGTGAAAGCTGCTCAGCCGGTAAAGATAAAGAAGCCTCACTTTGTTCTTCTCAAGGAGTACAAAATGAAACCTTGCTTTTTAAAAAAATATCAGTCGTCTTGGAGAAAAGTAATAAACGACTTTCAGCCATCCCTCTCGCACTCGTATGTCACCTGACATGTCTTTCACTTTGCGTTCGGGTAATGAAAAAACCCGTTCAGTCGATGAGACCGTTCCGCTCGCTTTTCAAAAACCTTAAGGTACCTTTTCACTGGAAGTATACTGCAATTGTCTCTTCGTAGTAAAAATTCTGTGATTAGACGTAAAAGATGTCACAAAATAGTTCATACTTCAAAATATTCATATTTACAAATGACGTTTCCGAATGACCCTTGTCCGCATTGTTTGTGAGCGAAGTTCTTCAGCCTGTGCAAAAGGTATAACGATTCGAACCCGATAAATCGAACTGTGTATGCATAAAAATGGTTATCACGTACCAAGGCATCATCGGACCAAATTTTTTTTCGTCATCTGAAGAACTCCGTTCAACGTCAATTCCATGCATGGGCAGTATTTTTCCCCGGTATAACTTACCTATGGTAGTGAGAGTGATGAAGCAAAAGTATGCGGAATCGAGATAGGGCCAGGTCTCCCACTCCGCGAAGAGAAAAGCACCGGCCAATATGTAGCCAACGACGAGAAAAACGCATAGCCATAGAGGCACCGGTTTTGTGTCAGTTGGATCGTCGGGCTCGTTGTCGCCACTGCCAAATCCGGCGTTCGCTGAATAGTCGTACTCGAGATCGAGATTATCGACGTAAACTTGGCGAGGAACCGTCAGTCCGGTCGATGACATTGTCCGCGCGGACGGCGTCTCTCTCCTATTATTCCAGGATCGTACTGAAACGCGAGCGTTGTGACGATGCGTACTATTTCGAGGTGTCCCTTTGTATCTTTGGGTTGTTTACTTTCTGCTTCTTGGATTTCTTTACTTTCTTCTTCTCTCTCGTGGATGTTTGGGACAATGCAGGGTAGCCCGACGGGTTTGTAAATTTTGTACCAAAAAAAGTCGAGCTTTAGGAAAACCGTGACCGGTTCATAAACCCGATTTAAGGGGGAGATGCCTTTAGGCGAGGAAAACATTCGCTGATTTTCATGATTGTTTTTTAAGGGAAAGATTTCTTCACCATTTTCGAAACGTAGGGTATGTTTACCACTACTTTTGGTTGTTACATGGTATTTTCATTTTCTTTTTATTAATCTCCAAAAATGGCGGAGGTATGACACGGTCTTCTAAACTTTATTTTCAAAACCGGCGTCACGTATAGCTAAAAATTAATCGACCGTTTCTGATGAAATTTCGTATAAATCTTTATAACCCTATTGTCGAAAACATGCTCGTAAATATTTTTGAAAAGAAAAAAAATGAAATTATTGCAATATACAGGGTGGACCGTTTAACGTGACCACCCCAAATATCTCCGTCGCTTTTAGAGTGACGAAGAAAATGTTACGAGGTAATCTGATTGATTTCGAAAGGCAGTGGTGAAAATTTCATTTTTGTCAAGGTCATGGTTTTTGCGTTCTCAAGGTCATCAATGGTTTTTCAAATAGGAACATGTTTTTTTTTTTTATCAAGACGTTGTAACTGATATTCAGACAAATCCAACGACCTATCATGACCTTGAAATTATTTTTGACCAAAATATTTTGGCTTGCTTTGGGTTTGGTTGGGTTTGTTTGGGTTAGTTCGGGTTTGTTTCCGTCGCGCTAAAGGCAACGGAGATATCTGGAGTGGTCGCGTTGAATGGTCCAACCTGTACGGCCATTTTTTTCCCGGAAAATTCAATATTTTTGTTTTAAAGCCGATTTCTATTTAATCGATTTCATCGATTTGCAACATTTCTCACTTTTTCTCGGTTCATATTCCGCGCATGCGTTTTAATGAAACAAAAATCTACGCTGGTTTTTTTCACATCAAGCCCGCCGATGCTACATGTCACGCCGTTTATAAGACCGTGCTATACCTCCGCCATTTTCAAAGACTAATGAAAAATGACCACGTGACAGCCAAAAGTAGTACCAAAACATACCCTAAGTTCCAAAATGGCGAAGAAATCTTTCCTTCTGAAAAAACATCTTAAAAATCAGCAAACTTTTCTTGCCTAAAGGGCAACAAGTACAACCTTCTACACATCGCAAAATAATCGCTCCCAACACTTTCGCTCAAAGCGGATCGGTCATTTTGGGAAATTGGTCGTCGAAGCTCGAAAATGGATATAGTAAATGTGCAATGGAAATCCTACCGTTATTGCCTCTGACGGGTCTCTTGTGACTGGTTGAGCGAAGCATTTCGAGCTCGACCGAGCGACAACGTCTCGCGGACGATTCATCGCGATCGGCGACCTGGGATAAAAATCGTCGATCGCCTACATCCGGTTCGTCCGTGGCGTATTTGTTGAATAGTACGGGGATCCGTACGGCATCGTTGCTCAAAGAGATCGGGTGACATCTTCGGTCCAAGGATCTTGTCGGATACTTAGCCCCAGCCCTGATTGCTCTTGACGACGCTACTGGTGCGTTGTCCGAGCGACTTTTTAACGATGACGGCGCTGCGGGCGCGGGCACTTCCGGCTCCTCGATAACGTCCCCGTTTATCGGTGATAAATTTCGGTGGGAGGGCAAATACCTTGCAGATGTTTCATACCTGCTTCGCTCGTTCCTTGTCGTGACGAAAACGAAACACCATTATGAGTTATTATTAGTACCAATAATATTATTATATTATTCCTACCATTACTAGTACCATTAGTACCATTAGTACCATTAGTACCACTAGTACCACTAGTACCATTAGTACCATTAGTAATTATTAGTAATTATTATTATTATTGTTGTTGTTGTTGTTGTTGTTGATATTAGCGTCTTTACAATCATTATCGAAGTAAAGAGCGCGAGAGGGGGAGAAAGAAACAATTATTAGTGCCATTATTAGTACCATTATTAGTCCTATTATTATTATTATTATTATTATTATTATTATTATCATTTGTACCATTATTATTTTATTCCTACCATTACTAGTACCATTAGTACCACTAGTACCATTAGTACCATTAGTACCATTAGTACCATTAGTACCATTAGTGACATTAGTACCATTCGTACCATTAGTACCATCAGTACCATTATTACCATCAGTACCATGAGTACCATTCTTACTATCAGTACCATTAGTACCATTAGTACCATTAGTACCATTAGTACCATTAGTCCCATCAGTACTATTAGTACCATTAGTACCATTAGTACCATTAGTACCATTAGTACCATTAGTACCATTAGTACCATCAGTACCATCAGTACCATTAGTACCATCAGTACCATTAGTACCATCAGTACCATTAGTACCATTAGTACCATTAGTACCATTAGTACCATTAGCACCATTAGTACCATTAGTACCATTAGTACCATTAGTACCATTATTATTGTTGTTTTTGTTGTTGTTGTTATTGATATTAGCGTTTTTACAATCATTATCGAAGTAAAGAGCGCGAGAGGGAGAAAGAAAGATGCGCCGATGGAAAACGCGTTACACCTGTACCTGCCGATGTTGCTGTCGTGGTCCGAACGAGAGGATCGCGCGATAATTCCGGAGAAGGGAGCATGGGGTAGAGCCGCATCGGCCGATCGCTGACTCACCGCGCGTATCGAGCGACGAAAAGACGAGGGAGCCGGGCCCAAATTTGACGATCGGCTAGACGCGTATCTCCTTTTGTGGAAGTTAACGATATGATGGACTTCTTTTGTTTAAGACGAAACCGAGCACACACGCAGCACTTTGTCATGCGCGATGGAGATAGAAGTTGGCGAATGGGTGAGAGAGCGAGAGAGACGGATACAAGGGGCATGGCAATGTCCTTTAATGTTACGACGATGAAAACGGTCTAGAAACGACGATGATGGGAGTAGTTCCCTTACTCGTTTGGTTTCTAGCTCGCACGGGGACCGCTAGGTGCGTGACGATAGGGAGGTGTTAGCGTACGTCTCTTTCTCTTGGAAGCTAACCTAGACGCTTAGAACCTATTTTCCCTCCCTCACATCAACGCGTGGTACCTTCGGCAATTGTGAATCCGGTGACTTTTAGCACATACGTGAGATACGAGTCCGGGTAATAGTAACAGAAATTCTGAAATATATGTCATAGGTGTAAAGTAACGAAAATTTCATTACGTTAGAAAAAATGACTATAAAATTCTGCAGTAATCGTCAAATTTTACAAAAGATATCCACAGGATGAATGTTATATATAATAAATAAATAATTCGCTATTCCTATCCATTGCTTGGCATTGTTTTTTTTTGCCATTGCTCTAAGCCTTTTGTTTGCAAATAAGGGTCATAAATCTATAATAAGACTACGTGAAAACGTTTAAGTTACTTCGAGAGCCTAAATCGGCCAAATAAAGTTTGTTCCTTAGAAGAATGATGCTTTTCGTTGCGTTCATCGATGCAAACTCCAAGATCATAATATGTAGGGTCAAAGTGGGAACTTTGTTTTTTATATATATAGTTTAGGCTCCTGTATCTAGTCTCCATGACACAGTGGCTCAATTTTGCGAGCTACACCGAGGTAAGTCATAATATGAATATTTTCGCGTTGTTATTTAGATAGGTACTGGTACTACCTTATTAAGAAGGTATTCATTGTTTATTAATATTCAATAAATGATTATGATTGATCTCATAATATGCTGTTTTCTTTTTAAATTAATTTTTCAATAGTGTACTGTACAATACTTCCCATTGTACAGAGAAAAGCACTCAATTGCCTACAAGTGTACCGTGGATCAGGGTAATTTTCTTCAATTTTTGGTTGATTTCGAAATTTTGTTTGACTGTAAAATTAGGCATGTTTCACTGTGTACACCTCCAAGTACACAGTGGATCAGATACCATTTTTTAAAAATGCTTATTATTTCTATATCTATTGGGTTAGGCCGTTCAGTGTATTTTAACAAAATGAAGCCATTGAACACACCCCACGTTTAGTCAAGGTTTCATTGAGATTGTGTGAACGGTTAGGCCACTATAGACCTCTGAAAAAAATAAACCACTGATCGCACTCCTATACGTGCGATCTAAAAGAAAAACTCTTCCCCTGTACGCTTCCTTTCCTTATTCTTTCCCCCCCCCCCCCCAAGCTAAATATGGAGAAACTTACCCTTGTTGTCGGAGACCCTGTGTCCTTACGAAGGCACTGGGATGCCGATGTCTGCGCGGCTTCGGTGGTCTCGTGCACACGTAACAGCAAATCTTCCAATACAGAAATCTACCGACAAAAGAGCAGACTCCTACAATTTAGCAAATATCACAAACCCAAACGAACCCAAACAAACACGTGGTACGTTCTCGTATAAGAATGCAGACCTGAAACTCGACGCCATTACTTTTCCGATATTCGAGAGACACAGAAGCATGAGAGGAATTCCGAGTATGGCGTAGAAGATGGTGACAACTTTGCCGTTCTGAGTCTTAGGCGCTATGTGACCATAACCTTAACGAAATAACGAAACGATTTTCATCGATCGCGAATCAAACTGGAATCCTTTGAAGTGGTAGCGAATGTTTCAAGGATATGTGAAGAGCGATTGTTTCCGATAGGCTACTGACCTATCGTCGTAATTACGATAATGGAATAGAACAGAGCACCGGCGAAGGTCCACTGAATATTCTTCAACTCTTCGCTTCCGTCCCATCCGTCTTTCTTCATTTTGTCCAAAAGTTCCGCCTCGAATTTCTGCGAGGAGAAATTTGTATCAATTCAGCCGATATGATATTTCGACTCGTTAGAATTTGAACTCACGACGAGCTCCTTGACGACTTTGTCCGTCCAATTTTCTTGCCTCAACACCGGGAAGTTTTCGGTCAGTATCCATATTCGTTTTGTCACGTTGGATCTTACGTACTTGATGCTCTCCTTGACCTGACGCAACATGAACCGAAACTTTTAATGAATGGATTTTCCCGTGCTCAAGACTACGTTTTCTCGAGTTCATTGACCAAAAAAGTTAACATGCACATTTTCAAAGTAGATACAGCGGTTTTCAATCGATTGTAATGGACGTAATTATCTTCAATTATTAACACACAATCCATTTCGCATTTCCATTCGTACACCCACGACTTTTTTTTCAGTTTTAACTCGACTACCTCGATCGAGATTTTCTGGAAGAAAAGTTTTACGTGCGGAACAGATATGCGTTCCGGCTCGTATCTGTTTACGTACAGAATTGCGGATTTTTACGTTGGACTGAGAACGTGGGTGAAAAAATAAATAAACCTCTGGCCAAAGCTACAACGATAACAGATTATTGCGCATATTGAAAAATTTGTTCCATCTCACTAGACTTGTTGACTGTCTGAAGGACCACGTACGTTCTTTAAGGGGTTACGCTACTGTGAAAATGACGATAGCTCGTTCGTTGCTTGAGGCAGCGAGAATTGTAAGGAAGGTCCAACGTATGCAGGAATTGCAAACTAAGGGATCGTCACGGTGTAAAATTGAAAAATCATCGATATTTTTGCATTATCTTATAGTATAGACGGTTATAAACATGCTGTTCATATACTTACATAAACGTAAATGCCCAATTTGTGTGAAAATTCCGCACTCGGAACTTTAAACGCGTTTTTCTCGAAACGCCATTTTTCAAAGCGGTGTACACTCTCAAAAGAATAGTTTTCAAGCTATCCGTCACAAATTTTGACGCAACATTCTTCACGCCATTCTTTATCTCGCTACGCAAGCTTTTTTTAATCTTCATATTCTTTTAACGAAAAACCGTCGGAAAAATAGGCTAAATTCGATACTGTTTTCGAACGACCGCCATTTTGTCAATTTTGATTTTGAGCAAACCTCCATAGCAAGATAGCGACTTTTATACGGATTAATGATCTTTTTAAAGATTTCGCTTCAGATAATATTTACGGTCGCAACCGTGTACACCGTGAGGACTCCTTTTTTGTTCGAAGACATTTTCAACCGTTAGAAAAATGTGAAAAAAATAATAAATGTTTAAAAATGTATTTTCTGTTCTCTATGAGTGCTCTGATTTGTCATTAAGAAAATCAGACTGATAAGCGGATTGTAACCATTGAAGAAAAAAACATCGCGAACATTCGCTATTTTTTGACCCGCTACACTGTGATGATCCCTCAAAGGTAAACTTGTGATTACAACCATAGAACTGCTAGCCAAACTTTGAACGCGTTTTTCTCAAAACGGTGTACACGATTTTTTGACATCTAACGAACGGATTGACTTGAAATTTGGTAC
>OX632359.1:30501425-30615323 GCA_951751655.1 Ophion costatus | reverse complement strand
AAACACACGATACACATGCACCGTACACACGTTAGAGAACGATCGAGGCTCACCATGATGCGACTCGCCATACGAGTAGTACACAGTTACGAAGACTTCGCGAATGTACAATAGGCTACGGCGCTCTTGTGCGGTTTCTCGTGTCCTTGAGGGGAGAGTATTACGTAAAACTGTTTTTCGTGGAAAAAAAACCGAGCTTCTCGAGTGTATAGTTGACGCGCTCGATCAAACGATCCGCGTGTCGCCAAATCGTTGTGTCGGTAACGATGTCCTTTTTGTATTCGGAACACGACTTCTTCAAGGCCTTGACGCAGTCCGCCCGGTAGTGCTGCAACTGGGCGTCCTCGGTCTCGATCGAATATGTCGTGCAACCGGCACCCAAGCACGCCAGGGGATAATGATTGTGGAGAGTCACGACCCGCTCTGGATTGTGAAAACACTTGACGTACTGGTGCGGCTTCGTAAAATTTCTCGACCTATACACGTGCTGGAGCATGTGCATGTACCTGCATGTACACGGGATTGAAAAAGAGAAAAATGCTGCGATTAGCGTTGCTAAAACAGCGGAATGGACGATGAACATTTCATATTTTGGTTGAAAGGATTTTTGCTTTGTTTTTGTGGTTAGTTTGCGGAATGCAGAGAGAAAGTCTCGTTTGGCGTGGGGAATTTTTGCTATGGAGATTTTGAGAATTGCGATGCAATCGAGAAATAAATCGAGTGGAGATGTTTGTGGCTAAGATCGAACGGAAAGTCTCCCTCCGAACGTGTCTCTGTTACACGAATGTGAGTGACGATCATGGTTGCACGTATCACCTGTTGTTATTCATATATATATATATATATATATATATATATATATATATATATATTAGGGTGGTTAAAAAAATCGATTTGTTTCTCAACGGAAAATTGAAGTATGTTAACAAAAACAAAGTTTTGCAAAATTCGAGGGTTCCAAACAATTTTTTAGTTAGTGCTCAAACGTCTTTTTCATGTTTTTTTTTCATGATTATCGGAGTATTCATTTTTTTTGTATGTCGATACAGAAAATGTTACTGCACGATCCAATGTAAGTCTTTATTTAATTTTTTCTGGAACCACACAATTTTTTTTTACCATAAACAATTTGTGTTTGCAGATTAAGAATCAATATATGTAGTTCAGTTGTGTAAATCATATCAACCACTTGATGAACAAGAACACGGTGTTTGCATCACTGAACGTCTAACAAGTATGCGTGTTTGTTTGAAGTAATATGTTGCTTTGGAGTAAGAAAACAAATGAAGGGAAAAAATGACGAAAAATCGAAGAGTAAAAATTCAAAGTCGTTTGAGAACTACCTAAAAAAATGTGTAGACCTCTCAAATTTCGTATGAATTACTTTTTCATGACGTAGTAACATTTTCCGTTGAGTACAGCGACAAAAAAAATTCATTTTTATTTTGAACCACCCTATATATATATTCAATCTTTTCAATCTTGATCAACAAGTTTCGATGATTCAAAAGAAAGGATGCATGATTACATAGAGTTAAATTTAGGGTTAAATTCGTTTATTATATATAATAATCCCACCGATTGGTCCGGATCACTTATTGACTGCATCTATCGAAAATGGTTTGCATTAGAAAAGAGAATGTTAATCTATCACGAGTAAATCAAATGGAAAATGAAGAAAAAAAACCTTATGAGTCACCTGTTATAATTAACCTACAAGCTGCTCCTTTTGCGAACTTCTTTGTTTTATTATCGAGTAATATTTCAAGGGGTGAGAACCCGAATCAAGGAGTTTTTTTAGGCCAGTCGAATATATATATATAGCTACTAGTTCAAAAATGCACCCTCACATTTTTTTCATGGTAAACTTCGATCTTTAATTTTTTTAACTCATTTAAGGGGCAACGGCATGCTATCATGCCGGAAAATTGATGTTGAGCATTTTGAAGGTAAACACAAAAATTTAATTCGCGTAAATTTGCAATTTGTTGCGTGAAACTTTTGCGGAGAAAATAGCAAAAGATTTTTAGGTTTTTTTCGATACGAAATAACGGGGCCCCAGCATTCTGCGGGGAATTATTATTTCCGCTGGTGCCTGCCCAAACCCAAACAAAATTCCACCCGGGAATTTTGTTTCAATATTCAAGATTGAACCTGGACCAGAGTTGCGGTTAATGTAGGTATAAAATAGTATGGAAATCCCAAACCGGTATGTTGGTCTAGTGGTTAGCATGCTGGCCAGCGGACCGGGAGGCCGCGGGTTCGAATCCCAGTCACCCACTTTCGTCGTCAAATGTTTTTTTTTCGACATTTTTCGGTGAAAGACGACCAGTTCCGTGACTGGGAAGCGAACTTGTGACCGGCTGTATCGGTATAGGTTTTCCGCAGTTTCCCTATACCCATGGCAGGTATGTTATGGTGAATACGATACAGAGGGGAAGTCGGCTGCAGCCGCGCGGCGGGGGGGCTAGGAGGTAGGGGAGAGTTGTGGAATGGGGAAGGGGGTGGGGATATGTGGAATGGGAGGTGAGAACGAAGTTGAGGCGGATTGGGGCTCGTAAAAAGAGAAAAGACCCCCTGTACGGCTAGAACGAACCAATTGAAAAAATAAAAATAAAAATACTACGTAAATACCAACGATTTTTTTAGGAATATTGATTTTTTAAGAAATGGAAAATCCTGATGTTTCCTTACGCTTTTTTCATAAAAATATTAAGGCGGGACTCCACTGTGGAGGGGTAAAAAAAATTGATTTTTTGAAAATTGACCAAGTTACAATTGACAATTTAGTGAGAATAGGTAGCACAACGATTTACGTATACTAACAATTTCAATCGCGTTTCTTTCGAAACGACTTCTCTCGAAATGGCCGAAATTACAACTTTAGTTAGAATTGTCGGATTTGCGATTTGAAAAAAAAAAATGCGCATCTACCGTAGCTATAGTTGTACGTAGTCCGTTTTTTATTTAGCATTTTTGAAGCCCTCGAATATAAGTAAAAAATTCGCCCCTTCTTTTTACACCCGTCAATTTGTGAAAAAAAAATCGAAAAATCTTTGTCGAGTTATCGATCCTATCTTTTTACAACTCCAACTTTTTTGTATACAAACGTTCTATTATACCTCAATAACGTTAATATTATATTTTTGTGAATAAAAATATTCCCGTAATGAGTTCAGTGTATGCTCAATAAAAAGCCATTTTTCCAAAGCCCAAATAAATAATGTAGTAGACAAAAAATATTCGGAAAAAACTACCCTTTTTCGGCCCGTCACAGTGGTGCCCTTCCTTATTGAGTTTTGTATCTCCATTTGGAAAACGCTCTAGTACTTTGGTCCCGGTTAAATCCTTGGCAAACATGGCAATAATTCTGCCAGCCTATAGCCATTTTGTATTAGAAAAAAAATCTCAACTTTTTCTTTGTACTCTCTATGGTGTGAATTCTGAGAAACCAATTGTGAATTTTCGTAAAGGTTTCTTGTTTCATTGTAAATTGAGGTCAAAGTTCCTAAATCAGTTGTAAACTTTACATGGTGGTGTAAGCTCTCAAAGAATCCGATAGCACCTTCAACAAAGAGTAACTATCCAAAACCCGAATAAAAGTGCAAAACTGTGTTCCAAATTACTTTTCCAACCCCATACTAAATCTTTGTCACAAAACTAATTTTGTCATTCATCAACTCCATCTTTCTCCCAGAAGGAATAAACCGTCCTCCGAAGGAGAAGGGTCGAGGTTCTCTCCTTCTGGGAGAAAAATAGAGATGATGAAAAAAAGAAATTAGTTTTGTGACAAAGATTCAGCAAAACTCTGAAGGGTTGCATTGTGCATCGGGCAGTATGCTCGTAAAATAAGACTAAAAAACGTTAGAGCCTATTTCGCCGCAGAATGAGGATTCTGCTTATTGCTCGAAGAAAGTATGTACACCAAGATGGCACAGATTTGAGCTCTATTTTTTTCCCTTTTTTCTCACCATCCAATTACCTTCTTTAAAGAAAAAAAAAATTTCTCGCGAAAGCTGCAAGCGATCAAAAAATATTTAGAGGTCGCTCAAGCCTCCAAAACATTCAAATTTTCATTAAAAATTCGATCTCTTTCCCGTCCACTTTTCCCCCATGAATTTGACGCTTTATAATTTTTAAATTAACCTCGCGTAAGCTCGGGCCGGTCAATGTATATTTAGTGGTCGCTCAAGAGCCTCGAAATTTCCTATTTTCGCAATTTTTTTTTACTCTTCGCACTAATAAATGTAACGCTTTGTTAATTTTTCAAAACAATCCTTTTTTCTCTAGAGACAGATCTTTCAAATTTACCTCACACTTCTAACCCAAGAATTATAATTTTTGTTCTCATAAAATAATTCGTTAATGCTCTTGTACGTGAACAAAATTATAGCTCGTTTTATTCGTTAGCCAAACTGCGGACCAATCGTAGCCGTACTCTGTGACGAGCGACGCCATAATATTAGATGTAGTAAAAAGAAATCCATTATCGTTGCCTTCAATTTCATGCAAAAATAATGGATTTCTTTTTACTACACCTAATATAATAATGCATAACAATACATAATAACACGTATCGTCTAAATGGTGTTTGTTACAAATCATTATAATAAATTATTGAAAAAAATGTAACACCACGCTGTTTATATTGTTTTTATGCTACAAGAAATTATAGTGCATGCGAGATTTATTTTTCGGCGGAAATAGTAAATTTCGAAAACCTCGAGCGACCACTAAATATTCATTGGCCAACTAGGGCTGTCGCAAGGTTAATTAAAAAATTATAAAGCGTAAAATTCATGGGTGACAAGTGGACGAACAAAATCGATTTTTGTAATGAAAATTTGAAGATTTTGGAAGGCTTGAGCGGCCTCTAAATGTTTGGTAACTGTTCGCAGCTTCGGTGACGATTTTTTCCTCTCTAAAGAAGATAATTGGATGGTGAGAAAAAGGAAAAAAAATTTAGCTCAAATTTGTGCCACCGTAATGTACACTCTTGAAAAGCTAGAAAATAAGTTTCCCTGATAGGTCACAGCGGTAACAAGACTGAAAAAGGTTAGGAACTGCTGCCATAGACCGACCACGCCGTATGACGTTGAAGTTTGCATCGAAGAATGCAACAAAGTATTTTTTTCCGACGCATGCGTAGCGTTTAATGATCCTTGTTTAGCGATCTACAACGTAAATTGCGAAAAAATAATTGGCGACAGTACTAAATAATTTACGATGTGATAATACGATACCCTGTGATCAAATTTGACCCGGACTGGTCCATTTAAATCGGGCGCGTAAACCGAATCGGTACATTATTTTCTAGGTTGGTACAACCTTCTTTGACATTCGTGTGAAGTTGGAGCGGGATACGTCCATTAGTGTGGGTTTGGCAGCCATTTGTTTACGACGCGAAAAGTTTGGCGATTTTTACACGATTCATGGACTTTTCACCACGATAATGCACCGTGACATTCCAGCCTGATTGTGACTGAATTTTTGGCCAAACACGAAACAAAAGTCATCGCTCAGCCACCGTACTCGCCAAAATCATACAATAAAGATTTGTATTAAAATATTAGGTGTACAACTTAGTTCGGTCCGTTTTCAAAAGATGGCTCTAGGTGCTACAAATGGTTGACGGCAACAGCTGATTTTGGCTGCATCGTGAAGTATCAGCATCTCTTAACGAAATATCGTTTACAGACCTTTGAGTTTTGCGCATCAAGTCTAATTTTTACTGCGGTGAAAATGTCAAATTTCGTCCCAAATAAGCACCATTTGCGGGAAGTGTTGATTTTCTGTTTCAATTGGAAGAAACGTGCAGCTGAAGCCCACCAAATGCTTGTGGAAGTTTATGGTGAATCTGCACTGTTGGGAAAATCTTGCAGAGAATGTTTTCGACGGTTTCAAAGTGGTGATTTTGGTGTTAAGGACAAAGAGCGTTCGGGTTAACCGAAAAAGTTTGAAGATGAAGAATTAGAGACACCACTCGATGAAGATTCGTGTCAAACGCAAAAAGAGCTCGCACAAACAGAAGTTACGCAACAAGCTATTTCGGAACGACTCAAAGCCGCGGGATACATCCAAAAGCAAGGAAATTGGGTCCCATACGAATTGAAACCGAGAGATATCGGACGACGATTTTGCATATCCGAAATGTTGCTAGAACGTTACAAAAAAAAATCTTTTCCGCATCGAATCATTACCGGAGACGAAAAGTGGATTCATTACGACAACCCGAAACGGAAAAAATCGTATGTACAGCCCGGTCAACCCGGAACATCAAAAGCCGAATATCCATGGTGCCAAAGTAGTGGCTACCGATGGACAATATTCTGATTAATGTATTAATTCATTTTATCATTCAAATAAGTGCGTACTTTACGCAAAAAACGGACCAAATTTAGTTGTACACATAAAAGTGTTTTTTTTTAACCAATCCGGCCCAAGTTTGATCACAGGGTATTACCAATAATTCCCGATAGTCCTAAAAATGAGGAACTGAAAAGAATCGCCATTGCTCAGCAACGATGCAAACATCAACGTCATCTGCGTCACTACGGTTGCATATATGAACAGCAGTGTCCAAGTATCCGTCGAAAGATTGCATGAATTACTTTGGCATATGTTCGAAGGTCCCGGACGAGTGAAGAAAGTCATCGAGGAAGTATACGTTGCGAACGTTGTAGGACGCGCGAGTTTGGTTGTTAAGAGCAAGCGCTTTGGGGAGCACGCGTTTCATGAGTTCCGGCCACGTGGAGTCCTTGAGGGGCATAATGACTTCGTCGATGTCGAGCAGGGCGATGTACTCGTACTCGTACATGTGCTTGTAGAGGCAATCGTTGTAGGGTACGAGTTCGTTGAGTCGTTTGTTGCCGACTTTCTTCACGAGATACATGTGTTGGAATGCGGGTACGTTGGGCTGTCCACCGGGCAGCGTAACGGGGGTAACGTCGATCTTGCCGAGTCCCGTGTAATAATCGAGGACCTTGCTGACGTTGGGATGAACCTGTAGCTGATAGAAGTATATCTTGTCGGCGCCGAGGAGGCTGACTAGCTCGATCCACTCGATCAGGCGAACGGATAGATCGTCGTGAAGGAAATCGAGGCCTTTGACGCACACGGCGAAACCGCGTTTAACGTCGGGCTTGTTGTAAATTACGCGTAGGTTGTTGCTCGAGGTGTCGCACGCGTGTTCGACGAGTGATACCGAGGCGGGTGGTCCGCGTGCCTGATGACTCGGCGGTATCTTGCAGGCTATGACGTATGGCTGATATATGCCCTGCTTGTAATGG
This sequence comes from Ophion costatus, assembly GCA_951751655.1. Taxonomy (NCBI): domain Eukaryota; kingdom Metazoa; phylum Arthropoda; class Insecta; order Hymenoptera; family Ichneumonidae; genus Ophion; species Ophion costatus. Next base: position 30,608,034 of record OX632359.1, on the reverse strand, counting down.
CCCCACTGGCTATTCCAGACGTACTTGTACTCGAAGGTCTGCACGATCGCAGCTTCGTTCTCGCCGTCGTACCACAGCTGACAGTAGGTCTTCACGCGCGGCTCAATTCTGTCCAGCATACCGACTATCCTGACAGCAGGCCCGATTTTCAACAATTTCCTCGCGTCGTAATACGCCCCGTACAGCTGGAACGTTCCGTTGCTCGTTCGGAGACTCTGCCAATAGACGTTGTTGAATTCGAGATCGTAGATGCTCGGATAGCGCGGCACGCAGGCTTTTTTCGCGTTCGAACTGCTCGCACGAGCGGTGGCATTTTTTGTCGCAGTAGCCTGGTCGAGTTTGTTCTTCGTTTCGGTCTTTTGGTGCTTGGGTGGATTGAGGAGCGAGTTGTCGAGTTTCGCGCTCATCTTCAGCCAATAAGCGAACGGAAGACTCGGCAATCGCGACTCGATGTCACGAACGAGCTCCTCCTCGGTTATGGGCTCTCTCTTGTCGACCAGAAGCTCCGACGCGGCCTCGCTGTTCTCCTTACCGCGTAACGTTGACGGACCCAACCGGTAGGACGATCCCTGGCTATCTCCGCCCCTCGTGCTCGCCGAATTATCGTTCAAGGCATGATGAAATTGCAACGTCGCAATCATCGCGACACTCCAGACGAAGACGAATACCAGGACACGACGAGCGTGCAAAAAGTTGTTCCAGGGTGCTCTCAAGGCTCCTAAGATATTCATCGTGTACGGGCCCATCCGCTTCTTACGCGTCCACCTTAATCGTACGCCCTTCCACGCACCGCCTCCGTGTAGGGCCGATCACTGCAGCGCTCTCTGAAAAATTTGTTGATAATTATAATTCGGTTCGGTGGCCTGTACCAGTGGAGAGGCTCGGGAATATTAAGAATGTTGAGTCCCTATGAAACATGTTAATGTTAATTGTTCTATAAATAGCTTCTTAATCGTCATGACATTTTTACACGACCTCCTGAATACTTCATGTAAAAACAAATTTTCAGAGTTCTATCATCATTACTTCAACCTCCTTAAGGCGTTACCCCCACTTGTAGCGCAAAAAAGGCCTGTTTCATGAATTTTTTTAAAGAAAACTACAAAACTTTTTTAATCGATCAATATACCGTCTTAAAGAATACATCTTGAAGAACTTTCAGTAATTTTTTTATTGAAAAATATTATATTGCTTAGTGGCAAATGGCCGTCAATGAAATAATGTTTTTATATACACGGTTTGCGGTGACCAACATTGCGGCGAAGTGGATCATCTGAAAAAAAACTGCGGATGGATTTAGTCAAATATAAGTATAAACTAGTCTTTAATCGAAGGATTTTAAAAAATATTCATTTTTCACAAAATGGCGGACAGTCAAAGTTAATGGTTCGATTTTAACGAAAAAAAACGGCCGTTTTTTGGCTATAAAACGGCCATTTTTTTCGAAAAAAAAAATCGAACGATTAAAGACTACATTTTTATGTATTAAATAAGCCTGCAAAATTTCAAGAAGATCGGTTCATTAGTGTTCGAGTAATCTTGGTCACTGACTTCAGAAATGCCATTTTGAGAAAAACGCGTTTAAAGTTTCAATTTCAGTTTACACGAAGAAAATATTCTTCTCTTTCAACGCTGATATCTCAGTCAATTTTGTTCGAATCGACTTGAAATTTTCAGGACATATTCTCAGATACTTATACTTCAAAAAAATGCAATAAAAAATCGATTTTATCAAAATCGCAAGTGGGGGTAACCCCTTAAGGCTTGAAATAAAAAATTATAAGAAAATTTGGTATGTTTTCGTATGAAGTATTTAAGAGGTCGTGTTAAAATTTCACGACGATCAGGGAGCTCGTTATTAAAAAATTAACATTTTGTTAAGAACAATTTTTGAAAGAAATTAAAAAAAATTTATCAATAAACTTCGTTTTGTTTCCGTTGCTTTCAGTATATTGTAGATATTATAAAATTGAGAGGTCAAAAAAACTTATTGCAAAGTTACATCAGTTTCCATAAAACAACATTTAATTTGTGAATGTTAATTGTTCAATAACGAGCTTCCTAATTGTCGTGAAATTTTTACACGACCGCTGAAATACTTCATACAAAAACATACCAAATTTTCAGAATTTTATCATCATTTGCGATTGGGGACTCAACATCCTTAAGGGGAGGGTAGGGGTTTGCACTTTTGAAAAATCGATTTTTGTTGTTGTCTTTTCTTATAGTTGAATGTTTCGAGAATATAAGCCCAAAATTTCAAGCCAATCAGAGTAAAACTCTTGAAGTTATTGACTATTTGGTCCCGCTCCTCTGACGCTGTAGCTCGCGTTTCAAACTGTGCCTAACACTTCAAACGCGTTTTCCTCGAAACCACTTTTTTAAAGTCCGTGTTCACTGCCATTTGAAAACTACATGACCGATTTATTTCAAACTTGGTACACACTTTCTACATACAAAATACCTCCCCCCAACGGTTAGTTTGAGATTTTTTTTATATTGAGGGGGTTTTTCACCCCCAAATTGGCGGAATTTTTCGTGAAAAATTGCACTTTTCACTTTACATGACCACCAAAAATTTAGAAATGAAAAAGAAAATTATCGAACACCGTTGGAGGAAGATTTGATGATACTTTGACTAAATTTTAATGGTATTTGATTTCAGATAATTTCTAGCCGAGATACAGTGAACACCGGAAATCGTGTTTTTTCAAAGGCGTTCTTGGAAAAGCTTTGTCACCGGCTTGCTTGTGGATATTTTCGCGTACAAATTTCACGGAATGTTCTGGAAATGACCCTTAACAATGTACAAAAGGTTTCAATAAATTTATTCTATCCATATAGATGAAAAAAATTCGCAAAAAAGGGTTTTTTCACGCTGAAACGCCTACCCTCCCCTTAAGGCCTTAGGCCACTCCAGAGGCCGAAAAAATACGCTTTTTGGGGATTTTTTTGTTCTCGGAAAAAACTACAAAATAAATCGAGATTACAAAAGAGGGTGTCTATCATACATATCGGTGGCTGCACAGAGAGAAATGTATAGTAACCTGAACCATATTTCAACCATATTTTATACTACCCTGAGGGGACAATAATATTTTATAGTCATGGTTACTGCCGAAAATATAGTACTGCTTATAATATTTTAGTAGTTGTGTTAACTATGATCATATGTTAATCGCAACCAACAATTTTTCAAGCCTACGTTGTTTGTCAATGCTATATAATATAGTAGGTTTTCATAAAATAGATGATCCCTTAAACTATCAAACAATAGTGGTTTTTACCATATTGGATGGTATGTCTACTAAAATTTTTTATCATGGACGGTTTCGGAGTAATCCTAAGACAACTACCGAAAAAAAAAAATTTCCATTTTTGCTTCTCTTTAAAAAGGTCTACGGGCTCCAAAATTTTTTTTTTGAAATTCCACCGCACAGCTCTTTTAGGAAATTTAATGCGCTTTAATTTGACGTCCTAAAAAAGTGTGTGCGATGATTTGCTGCGGAGATATCGTTGGTCAAAGCAAAAAAGTCCTTTTTAACTTTGACAATCAATAACTCGGGAAATAATGAACGTACAGGGAATCGAAGTAGGGTTTTGAAAACTGTAAAACATTCCCTATAAGACTGTAATAGTGGCTTCTGATGAAAAACATTTTTTCGAAGCGATACTTTTGACTGAAAAAACGATCGAAATTCGACTATTTAAGGATATTTGAATAACTTGGTATAATTTTGGATATAGTGGATGAACGACGGATATCGTCGGTAATTTTTCAACCTTAAACTGTCCTGGAAAAGCCCTGAAAATTTCTAAGCGCTGCAATTTTTTTTCTTAGTGCCCCGAAGCTTCAAATTCATCGTTTTTGCCAAAGATCACCATTTTCAGCAATTTTTCGATTCTTATTAATTTTTCCAATAAAAAAAAAATTTCGGTGACAATCCTTATATTCTTTCGAACAAGAGGATTAATTATTTTAAAAAATCTGGAAAAAAAATTGTTTTATTTTTATTTTTTCAAATTTTTTTTCTCAGCCTCTTCACAATGCTTCATTATTATAAAAAAAAATTCACTTGATTTTTTTTTGACCGTCTTTTACCCCCCGCACTTACGCATTAGCGTAATGAAGAAGCCTCTTGAAGAAGAGTAACCATGCGAGCGACATCTATGGCAGATAAATGCCGACGGGGCATATCAAAAGGCAAGTATCGAAAGAAACTGTTTTTCGCTGTACAGAAAGCTTACGTTAAAAATTCAGGCTTGAAGAATACAAGAAAATTCGAGTTTTGTGTGAAAAAAAGCAGGAATCCGTAGGGCGATATATCGATTTTTTCAAATAAATTTTTAAATCGCCATTTAAATCTAAGGTAGTTGCAGTGGTAAACAGAATAAAGTGATTTTTTTGATAATAATAAAGCATTGTGATGACGCTGAGAAAAAAACATTTTGAAAAAAAAACATTTTTCGAAAAAAAATTAAAAAAAAAAATTCCAGATTTTAAAAATAATTAATCTTTTTGTTTGAAAAAATACGGATTATAACCGAAGAAAAAAATTTTATTGGAAAAATGCATAAGAATCGAAAAATTGCTCAAAATGGTGATTTTTTGCGAAAACGATAAATTTGAAGCTTCGGGACACTAAGAAAAAAAAATCGCAGCGCTTTGAAATTTTCAGGGTTTTTCCGGGACACTTTAAGGTTGAAAAATTACTGACGATATCCTTCGTTCATCTATTATATCCAAAGTTATTCGATCGAATTTTGATCGTTTTTTCAGTCAAAAGTATAGCTTCGAAAAAAAAAATTCCTTCAGAAACCACTATTGGAGTCTTATAAGGAATGTTTTGCAGTTTTCAAAACCCTACTGTGATTCCCTGTACGATCATTATTTCCCGAGTTATTGATTGTCAAAATTAAAAAGGACTTTTTTGCTTTGATCGACGATATCTCCGCAGCAAATCATCCTACACACTTTTTGAGGATGTCAAATTGAAGGGCATTAAATTTCCTAAAAGCGCTTTGCAATGGAATTTCAAAAAAAAGTTTTTTGAAGCCCGTAGACCTTTTTAAAGAGAAGCAAAAATTTGGACATTTTTTTTTTTCGGTAGTTGTCTTAGGATTACTCCGAAATCGTTCATGGAAAAAAAATTTCATGGTCAGATCCGAAAACTAGACACTTTCAAGCTACAATTTGCTTTTTTTGCCATGCGACCGTTTTCTTCCGAGTTACAGCCTGTTGAAAATCACCCAAAAATTTGGATTTTTTTTTATCCCTTAATTTTTGTGACTAGTGTATAAGGAGAATGGTTTAAAACGGAAATGTGCATTACAATATTTATCTCATTGTACCCTTCTAAGCTCTGCTAGGCTGGGCGTTCTTATTGAGAAACCCGCACGCGAAATGATTCGAGCTCGGGGTTGGAGTCGGAGTGGGGGAAGCTCTCGAGCGAGAAAAAGGGGAAGCGTTCTTATTGGGGGGTCTGACTATATTTCAATACCATTGCACCACGGGCTCGCTCTCTTCTACGAAAAACCTGCATTACTGGCAGAATAAAGTCAGCAAAAAACGCGACACTCAATCGTTGCGATCAAGTCACAAGTTGCTTCGTCGATAAAACTCTTGTTCAATTGGGTGTTCAAAACTTGTAGATCTAGATTTGAACGGACCTATGGTAGAAAACCTCCAGAACGTTGACTTCGGGAGATATGAAATGGGTATTATTCATCTCGCTAATTGACGGCAATTCAGACGAAGTTTCGTTACTGTTGCTCGGTAATTTTTCGTTATATTCATTAACATTGATCGGAAGATTTTCGTCGTGCACGAGCCAAAGGAACAGTTTCTTATGAAGATTAACGAATTGAGGTACAATGTTGTCGTCAATCGACACAATATGTCAATAAGAGGAGTCAATTGCAGTTACATCCACGACGTCTCATAAGAACCTCTGCCGAATTGCTGAAATGTCAAAATAGGGTGTAGTTCGAAAAATCCCCTACCGCCGATTAGTTTGGAATTTCGTCGACCCATGTATTTTGACTCGCTGATCATGAATATGATAGTGAGAATACTCGCAAATTTGATTTTCAAGGACAAAACTCACAAAAACTAGTTTTTTGAGTTTTTCTATTTTATTTTAATAAATGTTGATCTTAGAGAAAAAATTTTCCTACAAAAGTTGTAGCCTATAGAAAGATTGATCTTTTATGATGCATACAGTTTTATGCAGGATAATGCTCCAATACGTACATTTTGTTCTAAACTCCATTAGTTTCGATATTATCTACGTGCGCACTTTACCGCGGAAAGCTTAGAGTTTAGTCTTTAAAATGCATGTTTATTTTTTGCTTTTTTGTACTTTATTTTATCTTTTCATCTTTTTCTTTGGGTTTGTTTGGGGTTAAGACTAAACGGCGTTTAAAAAACTAAACTCCGTTAATAAAGTGCGTAAGTAGATAATATCGAAACTAATGGAGTTTAGCAAAATATACTTACTGGAGCATTATCCCATTTTTCTCGGAACAGAATAGTTTTAGACAAATCCTCCATAGAACATAGAAGATAAATCTTTTTATAGGCTATAACTTTTGTAGGAAATATTGTTCTCTGCGATCAATATTTATTAAAATAAAATAGAAAAACTTCTAAAAATCAGTTTCTGTGAGTTTTGACCTTGAAAACCAAATTTCCGGGTAATTCCACTATCATATTCGTGGTCAGCGAATTAAAATACATGGGTAGGCGACATTCCAAATTAATCGGCGGTATGGGCTTTTCGGAACTTTATCCTCAAAATATCTTTCTGGTCGCAAGTGATGTACGATCTCATTAAAACGTCAGAGCAAAAGTTTGTAAAGAGGCATCGTTTGAATGCAACAGAAATTATCATTTCGCAATTGCTCGAACTTCTTCTAGCACATGTTCGTTATAAAAATCCCTCAATCATTTTTAAGTCGCTTATTTGGAGATATCGAATTCAAACCAGCAAAAAAAGATTTTGTAGCAGAATAAAAATTAGCAAATAAAAAAGGACGTTCGTTGCATGTGCCTGAAGTTTGCATCGTTGCTATCCAACGATTTCATTTTTTTTTTAAACTTTTTAATTTCCTACAATTTCTTACTTAGTTCGGCTCTAGTGACTAAAAAAACATGGTAAAATGAATTTAAAATATTTTCGACCATCCGAACCAACCCTTATAGGGGGGTGAAATTTGAAGAATTCTATCTCCCGCACGTTTGATATAATCGATTTTTTTTTTGGCGTCAATGTAAGGTGGCATGAAAAGGGCCACGAAAAAAAAATCTCAACCCCCAAAATGTTCCGGAACGCAGTCATATGGGGGGCGGAAGGAGGTGGGGGAAATTCGATTTTTTTTTTTATTTCCGATGCATTCGACATAATCGATTTTTTTATTGATGGAGCCTGTAGGGTGGCTCAAAAGACGCCTCCAATGAAAAAATCAGCCCTCTAAATGTTCCGGAACGCAGTCAAATGGGGGGCGGAAGGAGGTGGGGTAAAATCGATTTTTTTTTAAATTTCCGATGCATTCGACATAATCGATTTTTTTATTCATGGAGCCTGTAGGGTAGCTCAAAAGACGCCACCAATACAAAAATCAACCCTCTAAATGTTCCGGAACGCAGTCATATGGGGGGCGGAAGGAGGTGGGGGAAATTCGAAATTTTTTTTAATTTCCGATGCATTCGACATAATCGATTTTTTTATTCATGGAGCCTGTAGGGTAGCTCAAAAGACGCCTCCAATACAAAAATCAACCCTCTAAATGTTCCGGAACGCAGTCATATGGGGGGTGGAAGGAGGTGGGGGAAAATCGATTTTTTTATTTATTTCCGATGCATTCGACATAATCGATTTTTTTATTGATGGAGCCTGTAGGGTGGCTCAAAAGACGCCTCCAATACAAAAATCAACCCTCTAAATGTTCCGGAACGCAGTCAAACTTCAAGACCGCAATCAGCAAGCGTTGTTCCGAATTTTCTAGATTTTTAGATTTTATCTGGAAAACGGGGGTTGAAGATTATGATAAAGTAGCGTGAATCACGATTTCCGTGTGCGTTTGCGAAAGAGATTCCACTATCATATCACTCGATCTTTCGGGGCACTCATTGAGGGGCTTCGAAGGGTTCGCATAAGCTTGAAATTAGATTTTTTATCACATAGTTTTATAGCCCAGAGTCGTAACTTTGAACTGCAACAAAGATTTTTGAAAAGCTTTCAAAAGTTAACCGGCTTACGACGATCCGTGTCGAGGGTCAGATCGCCCACTGCGCCACACCGAGCAGCCGCAGTGCCCTCACCACCCCTTTTTCTTTCGAGCTTGTCTCGAAACTATGTTTTATGAAATGATGAAACGTATCTCAAAATTTGTTCGTACGAGACACTTTTAATTCGGAGGGAGCATAGTTTATAACAGTTTCTATTGATCACGATGAAGTTTGCCTGGAGGAGATGTAACGAAATTTGTTTGTTTTCAATTTGCCGCGTTAGGGTAAGATGCCCAATTATTGGCACTTTAAGGGCCCAGTTATTGGCACTTTAAGGGCCCAACTATTGGCACTTCAAGAGCCCAATTATTGGCACTTTAAGGGCTCAATTATTGGCTCTTAAAAGCACAATTATTGGTATTTTAAGGTCCCAACTATTGGTATTTTAAGGGCCCAACTATTGGCACTTTGAGGGCCCAGATATTGGCACTTTTAGGGCCCAACTACTGGCACTTTAAGAGTCCAATTATTGGCACTTCAAGGGCTTAATTGTTGGCCCTTTAAGAGCCCAATTATTGGTATTCTAAGGGTCCAACTATTCGCACTTTGAGAGCCCAATTATTGACACTTTAAAGGCCCAATTATTAGCACCTCAAGGGTCCGGTTATTGGCACTATAAGGGCCCAATTATTGGCTCTTAAGAGTACAATTATTGGTTTTTAAGGGCCTAACTATTGGCACTTCGAGGGCCCAATTGTTGGCACTTTAAGAACCACTGTCTAGGTAGGAGAGAGGTGTCAATAATTGGTGAGGTGCCAATGTAAGGTTACTTTACCTTACCTTCGCCAGATCTAGATTATCATAATCACGCGAACATTCTTTAGGATCCTTATTTAGCGATCTTCAAGCTCAATCTACGAAATGTGATTTTCGATAATAATAAAAATAAAGAATTAATAAGAATTTTCGTTGCTACCCAACGATGGAAACTTCAACCTCATTTCTATCGTACAGCAGGCTGGTTTTTAATATATTTATCCATTTGTTAATAACGAACGGTGAAAGTTGTTTTTTCATCAAAAGTTAAACTTTTTCTCTAGTGTTCCATTTTCCTGATTTTCAGAGTTTCAAAAAAAAGTATCCGATCATACGAAAGTTGTATGATCCTAAGACTACGTTCTCGTTTTTTTCTTTCGGATTTCCTTAGGTGCCAGAACAACCTACACTTTCTTTATATAACTTGATTTGTGATAATTATTTTTCAATCAAAAAGACGAAAAAATCTACTCTGATGTCATTTTAGATTATTAATCTTGACGCTTTTGACTTGGTATTACAATCGTTGAAAACAAAATATCAAAACGTAAAAAAGTCACGCCTTCGCAGCACCCGCTCTACCCGAGAATCGCTAGATCCTCCGGGGCACACTTGTATCTCATCGTAGTGTCACGAGTACTTTTTATCTGCCAGACATGCGGTTAGTCTTCGCGCGTACAATCCAAGTGTGTTCGCGCGGTAAACGTCATCGTTTAAGGCAATGTGAAACACGTCCTGTTCGCGAAGTGGCAAAAAGTGGCCGAGTGCATTTTCCTGAAAATGTTGACCGTATCGAAGGGAGGAAGAAATGAAAATGTACGGCTGTCTCTCTTGCACGCCGATTGCGCAGCCCAGCTGGCTCAGATACGACAGATCGCTTTAAGGAGATAATGTCGAAGTTTGCAGCGTTGGAACGCATCAAAAATCAATTCTTTTAATTAATCGAATTATTTTTAGACATTTAAGATCTCGATTTGCAAAGAAGAAGGCTTTCGATAAGCATAAAGATGAAGAAATTGAAAATTGAGAAAATAATCGTTGCATTCATACGACGCAAACGTCAACGTCATTTGAGGCGAGATATACATTTAGACGGGAAAAAATTAGGATGTTTTGAGGGATTTTTTAAAGTAAGAAATAATTATTCTACATTTATCAAGCTGTAGCTATACTTCGATAGTATATTTAAGTATACAAAACGATTTTTTAAAATTCATTTATCATCGAAATGGCGAAGCTGTGGCGGAGGGTTACAGCGAGGTTGCTGCGAAGTTGCGAATCGACGTGCAGTCTAGCTTCCCGTAGACTTTGATTTGCAAAAAATCAAACCATCTTTTCATTTAGAACGTGTATAGATTCTATTTGACTGTAATTAAAATGAAGAAAATACAAATTTAAGAGAATGGCACGCATTTACAGCGCAATAAGTTTGGAGACAGTTGACGATAAGTTACCATTTGATTCAAATTTATACAATAAATTCTTTGTCGTATACTGAATGCACTCTCCAAATTTTAAATCGATCGTCTACACAGTTTCTATAAAATTGACCATTGAAGAAACGTCTTTTAACATAGGGAGATGCTCTGCTCTCATCGCTGAATGGCAGTTTTACGCACGAAACAATAGAAATTTTTTTTTTAAGTTTTACAAAGTCTAAAATAATATGAAAAACTGTCAAATCGATCAGCACATCAAGACACTGATGAGGAAATTGTCACAATGTGCTAAATGAAAAACTGTCAAATCACTCAATACATTACGACAATTTCGTCTTCCTTCACGTAACGACACCTAGACATCTCCCTATGTTAAGGGGGAAGTAGAATTTTCGGAAAATCGATTTTTTCCGCTAAAACGATGCTTTATCATCATAAGAATAGGTTACTATTCGATTTATAGCAAGAAAATGTTGTTTTCGCCAACTTTGAGCGTATAACGTAAGCCCACCTCTGGCACGGCCATAGAGTACAGAGAACTTTAAACGCGTTTTTCTCGAAACAGCTTTTTTCCAATTGGCGTGACAAATAACTTCAACAATTTTTACTCGATTTACTGCAAATTTAAAAGTTATGTTCCTGATTGCATTTCGCAGAGAAGTACGTCGGGATTTCTGATTAATCGTAAACTTTTCATTTTATCAGCAGTTTTATACGAAATTTTTCACTGAAAATTCATTTCTTGACTTCAAATTCCTACAACTTTTGAATAAAACAATATTTTTGAAATTCCGTACCTGCTTCTCTAGGTATTCTAATGTAGATTGACGAGAATTTTTGTTTTTTGTTCTAGATAAAAGATTGTGGATGCTAAATGTCACGCCGCGGAGCGCTTAAAAAAAGAAAGATAACAAAGTTTTGTATTGAGGTCCAGAGAACAAAAACTACAAATGTCAATAACAGCAAGCAGGTTATTATTGTTTCTCAAAAAGTATTGGGGTTTATATTTCTCTAACAATAATATACTTTACATAGTTTCTTAACGTGAAAAATTACACCTCCGATCTTGAGCTAGTTTTTCAAAGTTTAGTTCTCGCGAGGAACAACATGATCGAAAAGTGTCTCCGAGATCGGCGTCCGTTAACCTTGAACACTATTTATTTTTTGAACAATTCATTTTTGCGAAAGATACTCCACATATATATGTCGAGCCAAACATAGTTGCCATGTTAAGAGCCAGAGTTTTATGCAATTTGCATACTTTTCTAAAACGTGTCTACCCGACAATTTGTCAGTGGGTGCAGATTTGTACAGAAGTACAAAAAACTGCTAGATTTAGAATTAAGTAGGATAGATTTCTTACTTTATACATTATTTTTTATAATCTCACCAAAGTTTAGTTAAATTGACAACTCAAAGTACGACAGCTGTAGTCCCATAGAAAGAGACTCTATTTCCGAACTGTTCTTTTTTCATGTTTAGCTGTTTCAATTTAACTCGACGTCTTTAGAAGCCCACACAGAGTGAGTTTGTTAAAGTTTTGAAAGATTTATTGGCGGTCCAGTTTTCCATCCTCCGCCTGTTGCTGACCACTGGTGTACGAGAGGTTTGTTAAAAAAATAAGGTGACTTTTCAAATTTCGCGGGCTACGTACATTCGATTTTCGATTTTTTTTTGTCACGTTGGTATACATGTCCCCAACATATGTTGATATTATCAGCCATTTTGCGTATTTAGTTCGTTTTTGACAGATATAAAGGTTACACGTGTTTTGGTGTACTTGACGGTTTTTGCTATCGATTCGTGGCAAAAAAAATTAATGGCTTTTGCATCGCGATAATGCACCTGCTCACACATCGTTGCTTGTTCGTGATTTTTTGGCCAATAACAACACCGTAATTATGCCTCAACCACCGTATTCACCGGACCTGGCCCCCTGCGACTTTTTTCTGTTCCCAAAACTGAAAAGACCCATGAAAGGACGGAGGTTTGCCACGATTGAGGAGATAAAGACCGCATCGCTGGGAGAGCTCAAGGCCATACCAAAAAGCGCATATCAGAAGTGCTTCGAGGATTGGAAAAAGCGCCGGCACAAGTGTATTATATCTGAAGGGGATTACTTCGAAGGGGACAAAATAGATATTGACGAATAAATAAATATTTTTCGAGAAAAATAAAGTCACCTTATTTTTTGAACAAACCTCGTAGACGATCGAGTTAAGATATGACGGACGCATTCGATATATGACAAATAATTTACTGTATAAATTTGAATCAAATGCTAACATATCCTCAATTATCCCGAAATGGATAACACCACTCCAGGATTTTGGAAAAATCGTTTTTTTTCGGCTTAAAAAATACTTTGGGGTCATAAAAACCAATATGCAATTGGTCCTGTAGCGATTTTTTAAAAAGGTTTAATCATGAACTTTGACGCAGTGCCTCGGAGCGCGCGCTAAGTGCTCGTACAACTGTAAACGCGTTTTTCTCGAAACCACTTTTTTCAAACTGAGAGGACGGAGTACTCGAACACATTAGCATGGATCGATTTGAAATTTTGATAGTAGCTTCAAAATTACATTCGCTATGGGAGGAGCCGTTTTTTGATTAAATGTAAACGTTTTTTTTTATAAACAATGTACAGCTTATTTTTTGAGCAAAAAATCGATTTATTTCTTTCAAAATGAACTATTTTTCAAAATTTGATTTAAAAAATCCCTACGTAGTCCCATAGCTAATAATATATAGATGATATTTTTTTTGGTTTTTGTTCCAGGTCTCATGCTTTATGAGAAATCCGTCCTCCCGTGAAGCTATTTGTACAAAAAACAAGTTTCTCAAGACGGGCTGTGTCGCCGTCATTTTGTATGAAAATTATAATAAATTTTTTTTTTATACTTCTATTCGTGTTAAATAAACCCTCTCAAGCGAACTCCTATTCCTTTTTTCATACTCCCAAAATAAATTGCCAAAGTTAGGCCTTATGTTCTGCCGCTATAGTGATGATATCCCTTAAGGAAGCCGAAACGGCAAAATTTTTATTCTTGAAATTCTCATTTTTTGCTTCAAATATCAACGGTCAAAACTTGGCATCTCGAATATCGTACTATCCCCACTCCTTTAATTATCAATATTTTTCATTGAAATCAGGCACACAACTTCGTTAACGTACATACGAATAAATGTCCAAACAATTTTTCAATCGTCTTAATTATCCCTACAAAATTAATTTTTTCCACACCCCGATTTTCGGATCGTCACAGTGGCCTAACCCCTTAACAGCGTTCAAATTCACATTTTTTTCATAGAAAACTGTGCTAAGTTGGTTAGTTTTCAATATGTATTTTTTTTAATTCGAAAAAGATTCAGCGGTATTTACTGAAACTTATTTGTTTCGGATCAACCGGGTGCCCAACATTTTTTTTTCTTTCGAAAACGATTTGACGGTATTTATTGAAATTTATTTGTTTCAATCAACCGGGTGGCCAAAACAAAGTCGACCGTTGAGGCTCTCATGTTCAAAGGACCTTCACGAGATTGTTGACAACTTCTTTGATCATCAATATGTTTCACTTAAATTGGGTACACAATTCCGTTGACATACACACCGATACCCAAACAATTTTTCAATCATCTTACTTATCCCTTCAAAATTATTATTTTTCCACACCGTGATTCGTTGCGACGAGCCCGAAAGTTTGTATACGCGTGTCACAAATATTTACATCGGCCTAGTCGTTACCGCACGAACAGCAGTCGTTTACCCGCAGTCTCAATTTCTACGTAAATCCTATATCTGTGAACCTCGCGTTCGTCATGACAAGCCGGTTCCATCCGTAACATTTATTTACCGCACATTGAAGCGAATCGTCCGTGTCCTCGTAAGTTTGCAATTGGTCGCGCTTCACTAGGATAACTTTTAAGTCCGTACAATCGACCGAGACGACGTTCCGAACGATATCCATAAACGATAATCTTTATTGCCCGCATAGCGGCCCGATTCGTAGACGTTTAATCCTTCTGCTCGACTGTCCTCTATGACACGCGAACATAGTCCCGAGTCTGGCCGATTCTCCGTGCGGTGTTCCGAAAATCCTTACAGCCCGTGTGCGTAATCTTAACTCTCCGATACTTTATGGGGTAAAAAAGAATCGTACCGTTGGTTCTGGCTATACGCCTACCGCATGCATTAGTGACTAGAAGCGTGTTGCAAGCTGTGCGAGCATGCAACATCTGTATGGTTAAGGATACAAATATACGTATACACACAGGAACATTGGTACATAGTCGTGACAGAGCTGGCGACCTCAGCGAACGAGTGCAGTCGAATCTGACACACGCGGAACTACGGTGTGCGTGCGAGTATCTTTATACACATATATACGCAGATCGCCTGCCAAGCACAATGTGTATCAGACTTCACTCTCGTCTCTTATTTTTCAGGCGCGGCGCGCACGAGGGAACACAACGAGAATCGTGGATGAGCAGATGCTCTCGTATGCCTCTAGCAGTGCGCGTGAATGTTATCGCGGTTATTTCAAATACGTGGAAAACAAGAGAGGGCGCGGGCAAACATCGAGGAATGAAAAACTCACAAAAAATATGTTTGAATATCCATAGCCCTTGTTCCGTGGCCGCGCGTATAATCCGTTTTATCTCACGTATCACACCGGACGATATTGCACGGATGTATGACGCAAAGGGTTTCTCCTTACTCGATTGTGCGTCTGGCAACGCTACACACGGACGTTTGACAGATAGGCTACTTATCGGTATGGTGTCCCGGCGATTTTTTTTTTTTTTCATCGAGCGTTACTGCATCCACGCGACTGGTATCGGCACTTTTACTTTTGCCCACGTTCACCGAAGAGCGACACCGTGAAATCTTTCGAAAGATTGACGATGTATAGTTTTACGTGATATCGCGCTAATCGCGATGTACCCGCGCAACGTCGTGTGCCCAACGACTCTTTTTCTCTTCATTATCGCGAGGAAGAGAAAAACGTCATCGCGTACGGGCGTCCGTGTTCGAACTGCCGATCGAGGACGGAGGATAGCCGCAAAGCCGTCCCAGACCGACACCACTCGGCTAAGAACTCACGCGCTATGCAGACACACACACACACACACACACACACACACACACACACACACACACACACACACACACACACACACATATATATATATATCGAGCGGAGATCGGTGAGCTGCGCGACGAAGAGGCACCCGAGAGAACGATGCTGCGTTCTTCTCGCGGGGTCCGTCGCCCGCACCAACCAGAGCCGCCGAGAAAGAGCCCCCTTGGACCCGCGCCCTTACCCCCCTCCCGCCATCACCCTGCCGCCGTTAGTAAAACTTGTAGCCACCGGTTCCCTTGTCTCGTGAGCTTCGAGACTCTCAACTCTCGACTCGCCTCTCTCGTTTCCCCCTTTACACCGTCTCTTTTACTTTGCCCCACTGTCTTCGTCCACGCTCGCTCGCTCTCTCTCTCCCTCCTCGCCGCTCTCCCTCGAGCGTCTGCTCTTTCTTTCGAACTCTCTCTCGCCATTCCAGCGTGCGCTCATCAGTATCGAGAGAAGAGAGACTAGGTAGTTTGGCATTAGACTTGCATGCCGAGGATATTCGTATTCGCCAATATGGCCGCCGCAAATTGACTTTTGACACAGCGCAGACACACGCGGGACGTCGAGCGTGGAGAAACGAAACCGGCTGATATATGGAAAGTAAATTGCTGTGGCATTAGGTACGCAAATGGAGAACAATGCGATATCTGGCACTACATAGTTATTCAACAGACGGGACCGTAATTTCTTGGTCTGTATGCTGCTGTAAGACGTTTGCGAAAATTGTTGCAACGCTGTACAGGATGCTTTCTTGACACTGCGCGGCCTGCGAAATGAACACTCGAGGGGCCGTGACTAATTTACGAAGCCAACAGCGCCCCCTATCGATCGTTTTAAAATATCGTGTTCGAGTGGTATCCCTAGTCGCGTCCCAAACGCATCTAACGATATGTACGCGTTATGGAAAGAAAAAATCTAACCTCAAAATGTCACGATGAAAGACTCTCGCGTCCTCGTGAACTATTTTTTTTTGTAGGGTGATGGATCTTGATTTTTCTCTACTTTCTACGGAGTAAGAACGGACCGTCGTTCTGGAGGTTTTAAAGGCAGAGCTTTCTTTTTTAAATTATGTACGAAATCTCAATGCCTTACTGTTCAGTATTCTGGTAATTTGCGAATGTCGGGATCAAACTCGAAACTGATGGTTGACTTTATTTCGCCCTCCTAATCGCTATATCAGAATAATAATTAATATCGTGTCGATGAACGGCCACTTTTTGCGATAAAAAAAGGAATTGAACGATCCAAACAACGCAACTAAAGTCATTTGAATCTGAACAACCCAAAGCGGATTACACTATGGAGGATAACCTTCGGCGGTGCATAGGGTAAACCGACCAATGGATAGACGGCGAGCAGTCCATGGACGAAAACGGATTTCTATTAAAATGAACCAATAATATGAATTGTCAATACAAATCCGAATCACTGTAATTCAACAAAAAAATCACAGGTGCTAAAATCGATTTTTCAGTTTAATATCGAATTTTTTCCAGTTTGTCGTACCTGTACACCGCGCAACTTACAATCAGTCACGATACGGCTGTGGCTGTAGGTGTTCTAAAGGCGAAAACAAAGGTTTTTATCTGTTTTGAGGGTAAGCATTACTTTTATTACTTAAGGAGGTACGATCATTACTACGAACCTAACTTTCGGATTTGAAATGTATATATGATTTTGACGAATATTTTATGCGCCTATTGCCAAAATTTGAGCTATTTTGGCCGTTTACTTTTGTCACAATAAAACTGCAAAGTCGAGCACTTTGAGTTACCGAAGCACGTCGTTTTATGGAGACGGTCAAACGGAAGTGCGGTGATCGTGATTTTTCTGCTCACGTATCCAACTAAACCCGTTGGAAAACTGAAATTTGATAAATTAGATATGATAGATATTGTAAAAAATAAGAAAATCAACCTTTACCGTGTAGTTAAAGCACTACATTACGAGAAAGTTTCAATTTCCGGTTGAAAATGGTCAGAACGACGAAATAGCACCCACAGACTTAGCAACGTCGCGAGCAACAGCTGATGCGTTTGGCGAACATAACCCAGCTTTGTTTTGAAATTAATTTGAATAGAAGCCGCCACGAAATATGCAAACAACAATTTATGGAATTTTATCATTTATCACGTATCAATAATATGTAAAATTATATTCTGCCTATCGTGTTAATTCCGCTGAGTTAATTCAAGCCTATTTTAATAGGTTTCCGGCTGATTTTTTTTGTCTTTTCAGTCCGTTTTTATGGTGGATATGTCAATATTATTATTACGAAGATTACTACCGAGTCGTTGACGATGTAATTTTTCAGTTTTTATTTGTTCACGTGCAATAAATTCATCATTTACCACAACATTTGGCACACTATAATCGATAATACGAATAATCAACATAAGTAAACATCAATCAGAGCAGCTGTGAGTAAAATAAATTTAGACTCTTTTTTGACTCCGTGAAAGTGATCGTACCACCTTAAGATAGAATCAATCTTCAATTTCCTGCAGAATTTTGAAATAATTTCGTAATAATACGCAGAATTAGTCATGTTTATTCACTGGTGCTGTTTTCTAACCTGTTTGTAGGAGGTATGGGCTCTGTTGTGATAATTCTTAAAGCAGAGTAAGAAGTTTAACTCGTCTGCTGAACATTGCAAAATAAGTTACTGTTCAGGCATGACAATGTACATTTCATTAAATGCCGTTATAAAATCACTTCATTCCATCTTAAATTTTGACAAACTTTGATTTTATATTTCTCTGTCGAAACTTGTAGTCTTTGATAATGTGACGTTAAGGTGGCAAATGTTTTTTGTGTTTGTGTTTTTTCCACGAAATCGTAATGACAGATATAATACTCATATGGAAAAGAAAATTATTATTTTTGTGCAACACAACGATCTCCAAATCTAGTACTTAATAAAAATAAATAATAAATCGTTATGCTTTGCAGCGTTCAGCTACACTAAAAGTCCATTTACTGCCGGTCGAGTGTCTATTTACTATTTCGTCCATCCACTGACGTTTTCGTCATTCCGCCACTTATTTATCAATTCCTCCAATATTGGTTGCAATTAATTCGAATATTTGTTTCTACTATCAGAATAACATATTTTGCTAGCTAAGGCAATCAACAAACTAGTTTTCGTAATATTTTCATTTAACAGGCCATTTGAATCCCACAGTGTCGTTGTTCGTCCGTTCACTGGTCGGTTTGCCCTAGTCTCGAATCTAAAAAAACTCGATTCGTTTCATGAAACAAACAGATACTAAAAGCGACCGGGCGACTGTACAATATCAATTGCTATATTTTCGTGATAAGGTTGACAAAAAAACGTGTCACCCATTCGGAAGTGGAGCTCCATTTGCGTCTGATGACCTTTTTTTTTTATCGAAACTTATTGCACATGCGACAAGAAGAGAAGACTTCCATTTTTGGATCCTAAACCACACCATAAAACAGGGTCAAATTGACATTAAGGGTAACTTTGACGGTTTTTGGGGCTACTTTAACAGAACGCCAAGATACAGTTTGAATGCTCGCTGAGGCTAGCCGTCCGGTTATCGGACGAATATGCGTGTGTTATTCGTCCGGACAGCGGCTAACTTCACGCGGTTCACGCTGTACAACGCCCCAAGCAAGCAATCCCAAACACACGAACCCAAACAAATCGACCCAAACCCAAACATACAAACCCAAAATGACAAATGCAAACAATCCGACCCAAAAAAACAAACCGAAAACCAAAAAAACAAACCCAAACACGACCAACCTTCCCAAACTCAAACAAAATAATAAAGATTTTCATCGGATGACTACGTGTAAATTATAATTCCGGATAGTTTGTTTAATAATTTAACACATTCTATCCGGACTGTTAGATATATGTTATTCGTCCGGATACTAGCTTACACGAATCACAATAATATGTACGCCTACTGGAAATACGACGTGAACTGAGCCGCTATCCCCACGAATAACATACGCTTATTCGTCCGATAACTAGACGGGGAGACACTCCGTTAAATGTTTGCGCAGGGAGCGCACACTGGTGTGCTGGCGACTGGATATACTGCATCACCTGGATGGATTTGAATATCTGCTCGAAATGTCCCGTAACCTATATTTTCCATGGAACATACGTATGACAGCGACAGTTTTCTTCTTATTTATCACTTTTCGCATAGCTCCGATCTAATCGCGAACTATTATTATTTTCGTTCCAATATTTGATCCGCACGGATTCTCTATGGGGTGCTGGTTGAATGCATTGATTTCGTGAATTAACGGACAACACCACTGTGACGGCTTAAAAAAATCGATTTTTTGAAAACCATCTAGAAAAATCTAAAATACATTTAAGATTAAGATGCCGTTGGACCCAGGTCGAAAAAATAATTTTTTTCGAAGATATTGAATATTTTGTGGAGCGGTGCAGCGCTCCGTGACGCTCGGGGTCCCGCGTAGCTGCGCGCCTCAGGATCGGCAGGTATATCGAATAGCGATCCATACGACGGTTTCGAGATAAAAAAAAAGAGTGCATCGATCATGTCCAAAAACGTATGGGGACGCGCCTCCGCGAAATCGTGAAAACACAAAAAGGATTGTCTGGCAGAGGAAAGCTCACCGGAAAATTGATTGACGAGTTGAGCACATATTACGGCTTGGCTATTCGGAGGAACAGCGATGATGTTGAAAAAATGAGGAAGGCAATTTGGGCAACTATCAAACATAAAATATCCACAGATAGTGAGCCACAACATGACGATTGCCCAGAGGGAGCCGAGTCGTGGTGCTCGTGGCAGCGAGCGGTCGCAAGCGGTAATATTTCTGAATATCGCCATAAGCCGCCTCTTCCTGAG
The DNA here is from genome assembly GCA_951751655.1 of Ophion costatus. Lineage (NCBI taxonomy): Eukaryota > Metazoa > Arthropoda > Insecta > Hymenoptera > Ichneumonidae > Ophion > Ophion costatus. Next base: position 30,587,558 of record OX632359.1, on the reverse strand, counting down.
GAAGTATTGGAGGCAATTACGCCAGTCTTCGAAAATTTGAGCAGAGTGGATTTGCTGCAGCGTTGTTTGGGCGGCTTCACGCAAAACAACAACGAAAGCTACAACAAATCAGTTTGGGCAATAGCCCCCAAGTGTCAGTCCGGGAACAAAACAATCGTCGATACTACAGCTGATATCGCGGTATTATTATTCAATGATGGCCTGAGAAGCCTCATGAAAGTTTTGGAGACGTTGGGTATAACTATCGGCTCAAATTGTTTCAATTTTTGCGTTGAAACCGACGCAGCGCGGATCGAGCTGGCGGAGCGCTCGCTCACAGACGCTGCAAAAGAGGCAAGAAGAGCCTCTACAAGTTCGAGAAAAAATGCTAGGGACAATGATTTGCTTCTTGAAGGCCAGCTATATGGTGCCGGCATCGCTGATTAAAGGTAAACATTTTTTTTCCAATTTATCGCATAAATTAACAAACCTAAAACTTTGAACGCGTTTTTCTCAAAACCACTTTTTTGAGTGCGGCACGCAGCAGAACTCGAGCAATTTTTATCCAATCGACTTCAAATTTGGACTGCATCAATAAAACTAGATTATCTAAAGAAGTACATAGGATTTTTTCGATATCTCAATAATAAAAAAAGGTATAGCCTATTTTCGACGAGAAATTTTGCTCGAAAATCGTCCTTTAACTTCAAAAGCGTGCCTATTTTTTAAAAATCAATATTTTTTCAAGTCCCTATGCACTGCTCTTCAAAATATCATATTATTATCGAAAACACTCGGTATTTTTTTTCAGATCGACTTTGAAGAGAGTTCTGCTGCGTGCTGCGAACCACTGCAGAGGCAACAGTACCTGACGCGGGAACTTCCCCAGCGTCACCATGGGGCGTGAAAAATTTGAAAATTTTTTTTATGTATCTTCAATAAACAACGAACAAAACAAAAAAAAATTCCGAATATCTCTTTTTCTACCCGCAAAAAAAAATTCTTGAAAAATGGCAAAAAAACAGGAGGTCACAGTGGTGTTGTCCGTTAATTACTATTGTATTTAGCCGGTAAGGCATGCAGAGTTTTCGCGGAAGTCATTCTGTATGTCTATACTACAGCATATTAAAAAAATCACTTTTCTCTCTAATGAGGAGGTTCGTGCACATACTACTTTAAGGCCCAAGGACACAATGTTCCACTGGAGCCAGAACAAAATTGGGAAATAAAGATGTTAAAAAAAGTTACCAACAAAAAACTTCGAAAACCTGTTCACAGTAACCCCATTCTACGTTACCTATAGTTGCATAAGCTTCCTCTGTAAATCGGATGGCTAGAAAAATTATACACTTACTTTTGCGTGTTTTCCGTTCGCCTCGAACTCCGCGATGTGTAGCAAAAGCGTTCGACTTGCGCAATCGTCTCCGCTCCTCCCTCTTCCCATCGGATAATAATTGAGTGTCGTAAAAATTGAGGAGCTTTGGATCGTAATACGAAACGGCCCATGTGTATCCGTAGAGTGAATCACAAACGCGATGCGCGGTTGTTACAGCAAGAATAGTCAGTCAATCTTTTTCTTCTCTAATATATGATCTTCGGCCGCTCGCAGGTATAATTTGATTCGACGAGCATGCGATAATTAAAGGTCCTACTGTACACGACGCTATACCTTCGTTTCGAGGCCCAATACTGAAGACTCGTCGTGATACTTTTGCGACGGTCGCGCACATCCAATTTAAATTGCAATAGGCAACAAGTTTTGGATAATCGCGAGAAGTGAAGTAGCGTTTTTTCGCTATATCACAGCGCGTGCTTTATCGTTGAATGGAGTTATTCTCGTAATTTTGCTTTGCGGACGTGAAGTGTGAGATAAACATTGATAGCTGAATTATCGATATCTAATCTGCCCGAAGAAAAAAAAACAGAAAACTCCCGATGCCGTTCTTCGATCATACTGTATTGGAATCTGTCCGAATTGATAAATGTAGTCGCTTCTCTCTCGTACCCGCGGATCTCGTTTCGTAGCTACTCGAGGAGATGCGGAAGACGTCAGTGAAATTGAGATAGCTCGGTGTGGGCCACGCGGTTACGCGAGACAGAGAGACAGAACGTTGCTCCTCCACTCGCTTCCTTGGCGGCGGTTTGAAATACCCTTTACCGCCACCCGGGCCCTCGCCATCCGAATCTCAATTTCAACCAGCGATTTTTCACAAGCTAGAAAGTTTCATCGTTCACGCAAAACTGATCGGAACGAAATGACATTCAACTTGTTTCGATGGTATTGAAGTTTGCATCGCTGTAACGCAACGAACATTTTCTTCATTTTTCTGATCGACTAGGATTCTATGCTGCAAATTCGAGTTGTCGAGTTAGGAAAAATACTATAAAATGTCTCATTCTCGTAGGCGAACACTGCCGAAAAGATGGGAAGGTTACGAGTGAACGATTCAACAAAAATAATGCTGAAGTCTGCATAGTTGGAATGCGGCAGAAGTTAATTCTTTTTAGTTGCTCAATTTATTTCGCCGTTTTGGCTGCGAAAACCACTCGAACGTTTTTACGCATTTTCATCCGACATTCAGTATCTTAATTTGCAAAAATAAGACTTTCGATAATCATGGAGTAAAAAATGAACAAAAATAGTCATAGGATTCCAAGGATGCGAACTTTAACGTCGTGGAAAAAAGTAATTTTCCTTCCATTCCAACGAAGCGAACTTCAGCGTCATTGAAAAAGTTCATTTTCGTTCCATTCCAACGAAGCAAACTTCAACGTCGATGAAAAAAATCATTTTCGTTGCATCTTTTTTGTTTCGAATCGATCTGTGGCCCAAAATCGAGTACACCGTTCAGCCACTTACGTTCGAAGGTCCTCCAGGTGATTGCTTATACTAATTAACTTATTTCATTATCAATAATTTTAAATCAATTTTGGTACACAACTTTGTTGCCGTACTAACAAATAAATGACCAAACGATTTTTCAATCATCTTACTTGTTCTTTCGAAATTAATTTTTTTAAGAAACCCTGATTTTATGGGTTTGAAGTCTGTATCGTTGGAATGCAACGAAAATTCTCTTTCATTTCTTGTTTTCTTTACTATCCAAACTCACATTTTCTAGATTCCTTGTAGATCGCTAAATAAGAAACCTAAAAAACATTTGCGCGATTTCCGTAGCTCAAATCTGCGGAAGAAAACTTGCGAAGCAGAAAAAGTCATTTTGGTTGCATTCTAACGATGCAAACTTCAACGTCATGGACTTCGGTTCGTCACAGTAGCCCCCTTAAGTTTTAACTCGGGACAATTGCAGCGAAACTCGAAAATCTGGGAAAATTAGTTTTCTTATCGACCGAACGTGCGTCACGTCGCAGCCTAAAAGAGATCAACGAGGGAATGATTCTTTTTTTTATATATCAGCGACTAATCTTTGTATACAATAAAATTCCGAATATATTGGTCGTTGTAGTCGGTACTGCGGATCGTATCCAAACTACACAGGCCGATCAGCGAAGGGAGTAGAAATTGCCAGAAAAAAATTTCAGCTTGGTGGTAGCATTTCGCCCTAACCCCATAAAAGGGGAGATTACGATATCTCTGGCGCCGAAATTCGACCATTGGATTGTGAAATATGGCCGAAAAAAATACGAAAAACAAGAATAACTTTTTTCATGTTGAGCCTTCGTTTTGGATTTACAGCGCTTCGAAGAGAAAAAATGTATTTTTCCAATTTTTTATGTAAATCGAATTTTCCGCGCGTTTTACATTGTTTCGTCGTGCTTTGTCGTTGATTTAAGGAGGTACGATCATTACTACGAATCCAACTTTCGGATTTGAAATTTTTATATGATTTTGACGAATACTTTATGCGCCTATTGTCAAAATTTGAGCTATTTTGACCGTTTAGGTTTTTCGCAATAAAACTGCAAAGTCGAGCACTTGAGTGACCGAAGCAAGTCGTCTTATGGAGACGATCAACCGGAAGTGCGGTGATCGTGATTCTTCTGCTCCCGTATCCAACTAAACCCGTTGGAAAACTGAAATTCGATAGATTAGATATAATAGATATTGTAAAAAATAAGAAAATCGATCTTCACCGTGTAGTTAAAGCACTACAATACAAGAAAGTTTCAATTTCCGGTTGAAAATGATCAGATCGACGAAATAGCACCCACAGACTTAGCAACGTCACGAGTAACAGTTGATGCGTTTGGCGAACATAACCCAGCTTTGTTTTGAAATTAATTTGAATAGAAGCCGCCACAAAATATGCAAACAACAATTTATGGAATTTTATCATTTATCACGTATCCATAATATGTATAATTATATTCTGCCTATCGTGTTAATTCCGCTGAGTTCATTCAAGCCTATTTTAATAGATTTCCGGCTGATTTTTTTTTCTCTTTTTAGTCCGTTTTTATGGTGGATATGTTAATATTATTATTACGAAGTTTACTACCGAGTCGTTGACGATCTAATTTTTCAGTTTTTATTTGTTCACGCGCCATAAATTCATCATTTACCACAACATTCGGCACGCTATAATCGATAATACGAATAATCAACATAAGTAAACATAAATCAGAGCAGCTGTGGGTAAAATAAATTTAGACTCTTTTTTGACCCCGTGAAAGTGATCGTACCTCCTTAACGAAGTTGGCTGCAGATCATAAGCGGTATCCAGAATACACCACGTGGAGGTTGTCTGCATTGGTAATCTTTGGCCCTGAAAAGGGCTGTTTTGTGTGTGCGTGTCTGTGATAGCAGAGATTCGGAATCGTGGGGCGTCACTCCCACATTTGTATCTACTCAAAACCCTCTCCGCTGCGTGCGCGCGCGCGTGTTTGTGTGTGTGTTTGAGTTTGGGTTTGTTTGGATTGGTTTGGGTCATTATCGGTTGCGTTTTCAGCTTTTATTTTGCTCGAGCCAGTTTTTCGAAGCCCCGTCTTTTAAAAAAAATTTCTTCTGTTTTGGTTTTGATTATTGTTTCTTTTCTTGTTGCGTTTTTTAAAGTTATGTTTCTGTTCTTGTTTTTTTCTCGACATAGCGTATTGCGAAAAAGCTACATTAACGTAAACCAGTTAAATCGCTTAATAACGAATAATTCGTAAAATGTCCTGTATCTTCTAAGGGAAGCCAAAATTGCCATTTTTTTATTCCCCAAAAAGTGTTTTTTTAGGGCCGAATATGAATAATCCACGGTCAAATTAAGGCGCCAGAGGTATCGTAATCGTGCCCCATAAAAACCTTAAAAAGTCGAAGTCGAAAGAAAAATAACACATCAAGATCTACAAAAGCAGATAAATGTTTGCCAAGGGATGCAGACAGCGTATTTCGCAAATAAATTATGTCACCGTTTTAATATCACGATTGCGGGGAGTTGGCAATACGCTACCATTTCCGGAGGTGAATCGTTTATTATTATTATTGTCACTTGTGTAGCACGCAATCGTGAAAGTGCTTGACTTGTGGCACGTCTTTTTGTTTTTCTTCTTAGTACACCAAAGCGTTGATATATCCACACATATGTTTCAACGTAATTTCAAGTTTGATTACCGGCTATTAGGAGTGGAAAAAAAAGAAAAGCTTTGTCAGTAAAAAATGGCGACATAAGCGTATACGAGCGGCACTTATGACGGAACAGCACCGAATCCTGTGGTTAGGCTGATAATTTATATACACACGATCTCGCGGTAGAGCGATCGAGAAGATATAAAAAGTTGCCGCACGTGTTCGTTGGCCATTACCGATGGGAGCGTGCTATGAAAAATAAAAACGTGAGGCGCGTCACTGAGAATTTGAAGATGTGATTTCACACGTTAAACGTTTGCCCGTAGCCTCCGGGGAAGATGCTTAACCTAAAAAAAAACCTTACTTTTCCAATATGACCTCGTAACGAAATCGAGTCTAACGACGAGACCTGCGCAGCGCTTCCGTCATGACTGCCTCCTCATTAAAACGTGCGCAAGGCAATTTTAACGACGTTCGGGAGAGTTTCACCATCGCGGATGACAAAGAATACTCAGTTTTACTATGTAACCGTCGATATGTCCGATGGGAGTTCAACTTCGAAATTTCCACGAGTCACTTTAACTCCACGGATAAAGACAAACAAAATAAGATCTGCGGCTAAATTCACGATTTCTCACAAAAAAGTGTGCCGAATAGGCGATGATAGAGCTCGAAAACGATCCGTTGCGAAAATTCCGGAAACTTCGAAGTTCTACTTTCGCTGGACGTATATCTACGTCTGAAGGAACAATAAAAAGAACTGAGTGACCTTCAATATTCCGCGGTGAATCGTCACATATTCGCACATATTCAAACTTCGATGGGTACTTTGATCCATCCTCGAATTCGGTTGTTTTTCTTGCTGCGCAAGAAAGACGAGTACACATAGGTCGATCGCGAGATAAAATTCACGAGACCGTAATAAGTGCCAAGGACGTAGGAGATCGCGAAAGATGGTGAAAAATAATGATGGCTAAACGAGAACGTTAAACGATGGTACGATGCATGCATGCATGCGGGTCTCATCTCCTCACTGCGCTAACTTGCCGTTATAAATGATGCCGGATGCGAATTCCGACAAAACTTTCTTCTTATGGTGCACGGAACTCTCTCTGCTCTGTCTCTCTCTCTCTCACCCGCTCCCTCTTTCTCTTTATCGCCATCCTTGCCGCTCACTCCCCCCTCTCCCTCACTTTCTGTGTGGCATGTCTCCATATAGCGTATCGCCATGTCGTTGATAAACCTTAGCGATACAAAACTAATACGTGTCCGCTTTGTGCATTTCTACCCGCGATATTCGCTATCGAGTCTTCTGTCCAAGGTTCCGCCGTCATACGTGCTTATGCGAGCAATGTATTCCAGTGTTGAAAAAAAAATACAAGTGCTTACGTCGACAGGCCCTCTGAAAAACAGCACCTCCGGTAGGAAAAAATGGGGGGTGAATGTCTAACAGAGGCCCTCTGGAGGACGAAATTGAACCAACATTTAAGGCCTTAGGCCACAGTAACGGGTATAAAATCATGTGCGAATTTAACAATTTTTTTTCGCATGAAAAAAGTGATTCACTCATAAAACTGACTACACATCTATTTAATATGAATATCGAGCTGTTAGAAAAAAAAATATATTTTTTTCAATGTACAAAATGGCCGACTACTGGAAACTTCTCGAAACAGCTTTTTTCCAATTAGCGTGACAAATAACTTCAGCAATTTTCACTTGATTTACTTCAAATTTAAAAGTTATGTTCCTAATTGCATTTCGCAGAGAAGTACGTACGGAATTTCTGATTAATCAAAAACTTTTCATTTTATGAGCAATTTATGAGCACTTATGAAGAAATTTTTCACTGAAAATTCATTTCTTAAGTTCAAATACCTACAACTTTTGAATAAAACAATATTTTTGAAATTCCCTACGTACTTCTCTAGGTATTCTAATGTAGATTGACGGGAATTTTTGTTTTTTGTTCTAGGTAAAAAATTGTGGATGCTGAATGCCACGCGGCGGAGCGCCTAAAAAAAAGATAAAAGAAAATATGAGTAGTTTGCCATTTTGTACATCGAAAAAAAAATTCTAACAGCTTGATATTCATACTAAATAGACGTGTAATTAATTTTATGAGCGAATCACTTTATCATACGAAAAAAAATTGTTAAATTCGCACATGATTTTATACCCGTTACTGTGGCCTAAGGCCCCAATCGTATTTTTACCTCCTAATCATGAATACGCTATTTAACTCTAAGAGGTACTCTATTTAACGCTATTTAAGGGGTTATATACAGTTAAAAAGTTCGAAAAATCGATTTTTTATTATTTTATTTTCGTAATGTACATATATTTAAGTACACGCACAGAACATTTCTTGTCAATCCGGCGAATATTCTCGAAGTTACAGGCACATTTGGAATGACGTGTCAGACTATATATGTAAAGTGCTTTGGAAACTTTAAAGGCGTTTTTCTCAAAACTGTTTTTTTAAAGTCGGTGAGCAAGATTTCTCGGAAACGGCTGAACCGATCAGTCTCAAATTTTAACACAATCTTTTCAAGTATATTTTTTAGTACTTAATCAAAGTTTTTTTCTCACCGATAAATATTTTCCATTTTATAAACAATTTTAGGCCTCAATTTTTGTCAAAAAACGATTTTTTTGTTGAGAAGCCGCCATTTTGTCAAAAAATATTATTTTGCTTATTCCTTCGATCAATTACAAGATAATTCATTACATTGACGAAGTATTTTTGGTTTTTTCATTTTAGATGATCCAGTCCAGAGATATCGTGCTCACCGCAAGACGTCTTTTTTAGAGGTGCTCGCGGAGATCAGCTATAGCGGCTTTTGAAATCATTATTTTTACAAATAAAAAATGTTAAAATACAGTTGAAAGTTACCATAATATGTGTACAAATGTTTACGTTAATATATTTAAAGGTCTTCTCTAGAAAAATTCTCGAAAAATCGATCTTTTTGGACCTCCTGACTGTATATAAGCCCTTTTAACTCTTGGGTCTCACAGACCCGACCAAATTTTCAAGGGTCTGGCACCGCGGGTCCTTGACATCACAGATACGGCTGTATCACGTAAATTCACTTTGGTCCCTGCCTTACCACTTGCCGCTGGACAGACCTTGAGTGGTCGTTCAGCTTCTGAATCGTGAGGGCCGGAAAATAAGCACGGGTTTCCCAGATCCATGTGTGTACGAACCGGTCGAAATCACCAAGTAAGCATTGAGATGTTGAATAAGTTCTCGCTGTTCTTTTCGTGAAAATTAGTGTTCTGTTGTAAAAATCATTCCTGATGGTTTAAAACGTTTCGAAACTGTTGTGTGATCAACTCCTAATGATTCTGCAAGTCCAACTAGCGTCTGACATGAGTCTTCATGAAGTAATGTCTCCAACTCAACACATCAAAATCATTCTTTTTGAAGCGCCTAAACCCGCCATACTCAAAGTGTGCTCGTTGGAGCCCTGGGGTTTCGCCGAAAAAAAAACTTATTTCCCAATAAATGAAAACAATTTCATCAATTTCCAGTTGAATTAATACATTGTTATGTAAAGTACCTATTTTGTACGATTTTCATTGAAAAATAAACATGAAACGAGGTTTTGCTTATTTTAGGGGTTTGTCAAATATTTAGTCTTTCAAAAGAGGTCCGTCGACAAAAAAGTTTGACATCCGCTGGTCTAAACCAATCCCCCATGTTGTTTCTGACAGAGCATGGTCGCCGTAAGTCTCAACAAGAATGCTGTGTCTTTGAGCTGCAGATTTTTCTAAAATAAAGTAGGGCAGGAAAACTTTCTGCAAATACTCGTTTCTGGGACAAAATTTGACATGTTAAACACCATGAAAAAAAAGTTGTTAATACTTCGGCGAAATTATATAAACTGAATTTCAAGCTTGCTTGTAGTTCTTGTTTATAGATGCGTTACCGTGTTAAACTACAAGCACACAGTTCTGGTAACGCCATCTATTCGAAATCGGCGACAACTTATTCAATGCCCTAATATAGCGGTTCCTAATCTTTCCAGTCGTATTTTGGTTTTAAGGCTTTCACAGCTCTTAAGGGGTTACCCCCACTTGCGATTTTGAAAAAATAGATTTTTTTATTGAATTTTTATGAAGTATAAGTATCTGAGAATATGTCCTGAAAATTTCCAGTCGATCCGAACAAAATTGACCGAGATATGAGCGTTGAAAGAGAAGAATCCGTCGTGCAAACGACCGGCTAGTCTGCTGAAGATTGAAACTTTAAACGCGTTTTTCTCAAAATGGCATTTCTGAAGTCGGTGACCAAGATTACTCGAACACTAATGAACCGATCTTCTTGAAATTTTGCAGACTTATTTAATACATAAAAATATAGTCTTTAATTGTTCGATTTTTTTTTTTCGAAAAAAAATGGCCGTTTTATAGCCAAAAAACGGCCGTTTTTTTGGATTAAAATCGAACCATTAACTTTGACTGTCCGCCATTTTGTAAAAAATGAATATTTTTTAAAATTCTTCGATTAAAGACTAGTTTTTACTTATATTCGACTAAATCCATCCGCATTTTTTTTTCAGATGATCCACTTCGCCGCAATGTTGGTCACCGCAAACCGTGTATATAAAAACATTTCATTGACGGCCATTTGCCACTAAACAATGTAATATTTTTCAATAAAAAAATTACTGAAAGTTCTTCAAGATGTGTTCTTTAAGATGGTATATTGATCGATAAGAAAAGTTTTGTAGTTTTCTTTAAGAAAAATCATGAAAAAGGCATTTTTTGCGCTACAAGGGGGGGTAACGCCTTAATGTAATTCGAAGAGTATGTGGCTTTCGGATGGAGGCCGTGTTGAGCACTGATTCTTTGCAGTCTTGTTACCCCTGTGACCTATCAGGGAACCTTATTTACACCCTCCTCTCCTGATCAACACACTGTATCTGATCTGTAATATTATCACCTACATACGGGGTCCTCAAAATTACCCGCCTTAGTGCCCCCGCCGAATAGCCGCTTTACCACCGCGGGAGTAATTATCCCTAGGTTCGGAACCCAGGTCCTAATACATCCTTTCTTTTTTCACTGAATCGATTTTAAATAAAATATAATAAATAGATGTACACGGCTTCATCATCTTGCAAAATTAACCATTTTTTAAATTTATAGGTAAAAGTTTGCTAGGCTAAGGTTCCAACCGCGCCCCCCCCTCCAATCGAGCTGAAATTTTGCATAAACCTTCGTTTTAATATTTTAAGACAAACCCTAAAGGGATTGGCGACGCGCGATAGTTTGTTTGGGTTTGGGTTTGTTCGGGTATTTTTGTTTGGACAAAACAGAGAGCGCGATCATTCAGTATAGGTCATGCATCCGGCAAATACAGATTCTGGTCGATGTTCGGAACGAAGCTACTTAAGTATCGGCTAATTAGCCGATTTTATTGATTCTCAATAGCTTTTAAATGGGAAGCAATAGAATTCTGGAATTCTAGGCCAATCAGAATGGCCGTTTCGTACACGTAGGGAGACGCCTCAGTGCCGGGTTATCAGGGCTCCGATTCTACACATTTGAAAAAGTGACAGAGTTCAGCCGGAATTTCCTTTCGCGAAGGCCAAAGTTCTTTTGTTCGAACCGAAGTTTGCTGTCCGTCTCTATCAAATGATGGAGCAACGAGAGATCGACGTTTGTCACTTGTGCAACGAATTATGCTGCGACACCAGTTCTGTGTTTCGAGAAATATTTTTATCCAAAGATACGCAGATTCTAGATTCTTGAATACTTTTTTTTTTTTTTTTGTTTTTTCCTTAGGTACACGCTTTTCGCGTTTGTTACCTATTCTTTCCCATCATTATGGCCGTTCTTTCCTCTACTGTTTACACTCCTTTTTTGTTCTCCATCTTTCTCCCTGTTCCCCCCCCCTTGCGGCCGCAGCCGACTTCCCCCCCTCTGTATTATATTCATCATGACATTTCTGTCTGGGGTATAGGGAAACTGCGGAAAACCTATACCAATACAGCCGGTCATCGAGTTCGCCCCCCAGTCGTGGAACTAGTCTTATTTCGCCGCGAAATGCCGAAGAAAAATATTTCACGACGAATATACGCGACCGGGATTCGAACCCGCGACCTCCCGGTCCGCTGGTTTAGTGGCGAGCACGCTAACCACTAGACCATCGCACCGCTTTTTAGATTCTTGAATACTTCAAATGATATAAATGAATCATATGATGTGACGCACGGTCCCAGCGATTTATTCGATGGACTAACACCGTTGATTGAACGTTGTTGAACTATAAAAAGCAAAGAAAATGAATCTAGAAATGTAGAATGCGCATTGCTCAGTTTTAAATGTTCCAGAAAGTTTAAAGAAATTACTTGGCAAAATAGGAGAGAGAGGTTTTGCTGATCGCAAATTAAAAATGCACGAAAATTATACAGAAAAAGTTGCTTACTAACGGATAAGGGAAAAAAGAATTAACAAAGATTCGGATGTTGAATGGTGCAAATTTGAAAAAAAAATAATATAATTTTGGGCGTCTGAGGACTCTGGAAAATTTTGAGATTTGTTATCAGGACTACCGGAAATCTTTTATGCGATTAAGAAAAAATATAAGACCACTATAGGTCAACAAGGAATGAGAGAGAACATTGCTCGATTCTAGCAAGGCACAGCTGCCAGAAAAAAATGTTGAGTACCTGGAACTTCTGGCTGCTTCTCCCATATGTTTTTAAGGATGTTGAGTCCCTATGAAACATGTTAACGTTAATTGTTCAATAAATAGCTTCTTAATCGTCATGAAATTTTTACACGACCTCCTGAATACTTCATGTAAAAACATACCAAATTTTCAGAATTCTATCATCATTACTTCAACCTCCTTAAGGGTTGAAATAAAAAATGATAAGAAAATTCTGAAAATTTGGTATGTTTTTGTATGAAGTATTTAAGAGGTCGTGTTAAAATTTCACGACGATTAGGAAGCTCGTTATTAAAAAATTAACATTTTGTTAAGAACAATTTTTAAAAGAAATTTAAAAAAATGTATCAATAAACTTCGTTTTGTTTCCGTCGCTTTCAGTATATTGTAGATATTACAAAATTGAGAGGTCAAAAAAAAACTTATTGCAAAGTTATATCAGTTTCCATAAAACAACATTTAATTTGTGAATGTTAATTGTTCAATAACGAGCTTCCTAATTGTCGTGAAATTTTTACACGACCTCTGAAATACTTCATACAAAAACATACCAAATTTTCAGAATTTTATCATCCTTTGCGATTTGGAACTCAACATCCTTAAGTGTACTAGAAGTCTCTGGTACGGCAAAATTGACTGAGACAAAATTAGGTCATGACGGGATGAGAGATGGGATTAGACAAATGTTGCATGGTACATCTAAAAAAAAATACCTTCGTGCGTCTGAAGGTTGTGGCTACTTCTGAGACATGTTTTTGTGTGTACTAGACCTCTGTGGTACTAAAAAAAATATATTAGGCAATAATGAATCAGCAAGGACGAAGGGATGAGACTGCTCGATTCATCTATGGTATAATTTCCATAAGAGAAAACTATATTGTTTTTCTGGAGCTTCCGGCTACTTATTCCATATGTTTTTACGTGTACTAGAACGTTCTAGTACTGTAAAAAATATTAAAGATAATAAATCAGTAGAGAGTGAAGTAGAAAATACTCGATGTTGTAGGGTGCAACTTCCATATAATAAATAGTTGGCGCAACTAAGAGTTCTGGTTACATCTCACTGATGTTTTTATGTATACTAGAACTCTCTCGTGCTAAAAAAAATAATAGGCGACAATATTTAGACTTTATATTCAATATTACAAGTGATCAAGGGATGAAAGGTGATACTGCTGGAACGTTGTATGGTACACCTTTGATATGTACCAGAACACTCGAGTAATAAGAGAAATATTAGACAGCAATAACTCAGCAAGATATTAAAGATGAGACTGCTCGATTGTTGTATAGTACAGCGTCGTAAAAAAATCATTTTGAGTATCTGAAGCTTCTGGCTAGGCTTCTCAGGTATGTTTTCATGTGAACGAGAACTCTCTAGTACTTTAAAAAATATTGGACAACAATGAATTGGAAAGGAATAAGAGATATGACTGCTCCATTAATCCATTTAAACAGTTTCTATTTAAAAAATCATTTCGCACGTGTAAATCTCCTGACTACTTCTCATGTGTGTTTGTATGGGTACTAGAGATCTTAAGTATTCAACAACAAAAAAAAGACAAGAATAAGTTAGCGAAGGAGGACTCATGATACTGCTCGATACCTGTATCATATACCTACGATCAAAAAATTGTATTATGCGTCTAAAGCTTCTGGCTCCATCTCCAATGTGTTTTCATGTGTACTAACACTCTGTATTACTTCGGAAAAAGTATTAGGCAACAATAAGTCAGCAACAGATAAGAAATAAGACTGCTCAATTGTTGTACCGCGCAGTTTCCATTAACAAAAATGTTTGCGCCTCTGAAACATCTGGCTTTTTCTCAGGCATGTTATCAGGTATACTGGAAGTCTCTTCTACTGTGAAAAAAACTATACAACAATACATCAGGAAGAGATAGAAGGTGACACCGCTCGATTATTGTAGCGTACAGGCTTCAATAAAAAAAAAATTATTTCGTGTCTCCGAAGCTTCTGGCTACTTCTCAGGTATGGTTTTATGTGCACTAGGACTTTCTAGTACTGTGGATTAATTATTAGACAACAATCAATCATCAAGGGATGAGAGGTGAGACTTCCATAAGAAAAAAGATTCCGTACGTTAGAAGCTTTTAGTTACTTTTCAAATGTATTTTTTTATGTACTAGAATTTTCTAGTACTATAAACAAAATATTGCACAACAATAAGTCATCAAGTGATGAGAGGTGACACTGCTCGATTGTCCTACCGGACAACTATCATGAAAAAAATTATTTCACGCCTCTCAAGCTTATAACAAGTTCTCAGACATTATTTTGTGTACTATAACTCTCTAGTACTGTAAAAAAAATACGCGACGACAGTAAGTCATCAAGGGGTGAGTGGTAACACTTTTGGATTGTTGCATTGATGAGCTTAAATTTAAAAAAATTATTTCTTGTGTGGGAAGGTTTACGCTACTTCTCACGTATGTTTCTATGTGTACGATAAATCTCCAGAAAATGTTGGACAGTAATAACTCGGCAAGGGATTATAGATACCACTGCTCGACTGTTCTATGGTACACTTTCCTGAAACAAAATCATTTTGTATTTCTGAAGCTTCTCGATACTTCTTCCATATGTTCTTATGGATACTAAAACACCCTGGTACTATACAAAAACCTCCATACAGATATCAGTCATCAAACGATGAGAGGTGATACTGCTGGACCGGTAAATAGGGCACCTTCGATGAAAAAACAAATGTCGTGCGTCCGAATCTCCTGGCTCCTCACACGTTTTTTTATGTATACTAGAAGTCTCTAGTTAAAAAGATTATTAGACTCGATAAAACAGCAGAGAGCGCGGCAAAACACTCGATTGTTGTATTATACACCTTCTAAAAAAAATGGCGCGTGTCTGAGTCTTCTGGCTCCTTCTCACATGCGTTTTTATGTTTACTACTACGTTATAGTAGTAAAAAATAGAATAGAAAACAATAAATCGATGAGGGATGAGAGGTGAGACTGCTCGATTGTTCTACGGTACAGCTGCCATAGAAAAATTATTCCGCGCCTTCGCTGCTTCCGGTTATATTTGAGTCATAGATTTATGGGTACGGGAAGTCTCTAGTACTGTGAAAAAATACTAGACATTAATAATTCATCAAGGAATAAGTGGTGACACTGCTCGAATGTTGTAGGGTGGAGCTTTAATAATTAAAAATACTAACGCCTGTCTCGAGCTTCTGCTTACTTCGTACATTTTTTTACATGCACTGAAACTTTTTATTACTGTATAAAAAATATTAGACAATTAAAGGTCATTAAGAGATGAGAGGTGACACTACTCGCTTGTTCCACGGTACAGCTTTCATAAAAACAATATTTCGCTCCTCTGAAGCTAAGGGCTACTTCTCACATTTGTTTGCATGGGTGGTAGACCTCTCCAGTACTGCGAAAAAAAATAGTAGACAAGAACAAGTTATCGAGGAATTGAGAGGTGAGATAGCTCGATTGTTCAACGTTACAGCTTGCAAGAAAGAACTATTTCTTTTTTTCACCCATCATTTCACTCTATATCACTCCAGTACTAAAAGAACTATTGGACAACAATAAGTCGGCGAGCAATGAGCAGTAACACTGCTCAATTGTTGTATGGTGGAGCTTCAATTAAAAAAATTGTCATGTGTGTCTGGAGCCCGTGACTTCATCTCACATGTATTTCCATGTGCAATAAAACGCGCCAGCACTTAAAAAAACAAAATGTAACTAATTTTAGTTACTTAGTTTAGCGCTAATTTTAGCGCTAACCAATTTTTTTTTATGGAAGATGGACCATGCAACAATCGAGCTCTTTTACCTCTCTTCCTTGAGGAAGAGCAAGGAAGAGAGGTAAAAGGTTGAGGAAGAGCAAGGAAGAGAGGTAAAAGAGCTCGATTGTTGCATGGTCCATCTTCCATAAAAAAAATTAGTTAGCGCGTCTGAAGATTCTAGTTACTTCTCAGATCTGTTATTATTGTACTTAAACTCTTCAGCACAAAAAATATATTGTACAGCAATAAATCGGTAAGGATTAAGAGATGGGACTGCTCGATTGGTAAATGGTACAGTTTCCATTTTAAAAAATCATGTGTCACTTCTGAAGCTTCTGGCTACTTTTCATATGTGCTTTTATATGTAATAGAACTCTTAAGATCTCAATTTTAAAAAATTAGACAACAATAAGTTAGCGAAGAATGAGAAATGATACTGCCTGATTGCTGTATCGTACACCTTTGACCGAAAAATACATTTTCTGCGTCTAAAGCTTCTGGCTGCTTCTCCGATATGTTTTCATGTGTACTAACACTGTGTAATACTCCGAAAAAAATATTAGGCCACAACAGATCGACACGAGATAAGCGATGAGAGTGTTCTATAGTTGTACAGCGCAGCTTCCATAAAAAAAAATTCGCGCCTCCAAAGCATCTGGCTACTTCTCAGACATGTTTTTATGTGTATAAGAAGTCTCTTGTACTGTCAAAAAATATTTGTCAGTACTAACTCACCAAAACCATGAGAGCTGTGACTGCGCGATTGTTGTATACTACAGCGTCATAAAGAAAAATAATTTTGAGTGTCTAAAAATTCTCACGTATCTTTTCATGTACGTCTCTGGGATTCTAAAAATGAGACAACAACAACTCATGCACACCTTCCTTGCGCACCGGTACACTTTCGACAAAACAGAATGGTTTGTGAATAAAGCTTCTGGCTACTTCTGAGACATGTTTTTATGTGTAGTAGAACTCTTTAGTACTTCAAAAATAAATTAGACGACACTAAGTCAAAAAGGATGAAGAGAGGAGGCTGCTCGATTGTTCTATGGCACAGTTTCCATAAAAAAAATATTTCGCACTTATCATTGTTCAATTTCTTTTCAACTGCTATGGAGTCATAGTATACATGAAAACGCACGTAAGAAGTAAGCAAAGGCTTGAGACAAGGGAAACCATTTTTTTTATTGAATGCTCCAATTTACAACATTCGAGCAGTGTCACCTTTAATCTCTAGTTAACTTATTGTTTGATAATGTTCTTTCACAGCACTAGGGACCTTTAGTATACGTAAAAGCGTGTCTGAGAAGTAGCCAGATTCTAAAGAGGCGCGAAAGAACTTTTTTAAACGAAAGCTGCGCGGTACAACATTCGAGAAGTGTGACCTTTTATCTACAGCTCACTTGTTGTTTTAGAGAATTTTTTTCACAGTACTATATGGTATTCATATATAGTATTTTTTTTACAGAAAAAGGCAGATCTAGGGTGGTTCACCCCTTAATTTTTTTTTTGCAATGTCACTATAGTGGATTTTTCATACTTTCGGATTAGAAGAATTTTCGTTTTTGTTTCATTAAAATCGGTGGACTCCTTGTGTGTGAAACTGCTACATTACCCCTAGAGATGCATTTTTTCGAGGGGTGGTTTCACCCCTTAATACCGTTTTTCCGCCGGTAAAAAAAATACATATCGCTTACTTTTCGGTGCTTTATAACATATCCAGATTTCAACAAAATCGAAGGATGTCACCGGAGGGATGTTCCTCGTGAGAAGTAACCAGAATCTTCAGATGCGTTAAATCATTTTTTTCCGGAAGCTGTGCCATGCAACAATCGAGCACATTCATCTCTCATGCCTTGCCCATTTATCATTAGCGAATTTTTTTTTTTTTTTTTGAAGCACTGGCCTGTTTTGGTACACACGAAAACACATGTGAGATGAAGTCAAAAGTTTCAGACGCATAACAATTTCTTCGCTAACTTATTGTTGTCTTATTTGTTTTGTTCAGTACTCGAGCATTCTAGCACACATGAAAACATATGTGAGAAGTAGCCAAAAGTTTCAGATGAGCGAAATGATTTTTTAAATGCAACGTGTACCATAGAAAAATCGAGCAATCTGATATTTCATCTCTTACATATTTATAGCTGTACTATTTTTTACGTACTGGAGAGTTCTTGTACAGATAAAAATAGATCTGAGGAGTAGCCGGATGCTTCCGAGGCGCGAAATAACTTTTGTTGTGGAACCGAGCTGTCTTATCTCTTGTCTCTAGATGACTTATTATAGCCTAATCTCTTTTTAAAGTAGTGCAGAGTGTTAGTACACATAAAAACATGTGGGAGGAAGAGGCAGAAGCTTTAGTCGCACGAAATCATTTTTGGTCGAAGGTGTACGATACAGCAATCGAGCAGAAGTATCGCTCATACTTCGCTCATATAGTCGTGACTAAATTTTTTCGGTGGGTGCTCAAGAGTCCTAATACACATGAAAACACACGAAAAGTAGCCATAATCTTCAAAAGTGTGATATGATTTTCTAAATGGAAACTGTACCACAGAACAGCATTTCCCAACCTTTTTCAAGTATGGGCCCCTTGACGCCCCGCGCCCCTTCGACGGCGGACCCCCTAGGCCGCGTTCGTTCATTTTGTATGTCCATTCGTGTTATCCGCAGACCCCTTAGGACATGCTCGCGGACCACAGGTTGGAAAACTCTGCCATGGAACAATCGAGCAGTCTCATATCTCATCCCTTACCTATTTATTCCTGTACAATATATATATATATATATATTAATAGTGGAAAATTCTAGTGCACTTGAAAACATATGTGGGAAATAGTCCGAAACTTTACACACACGACACAATTTTTTTTAAGTAGCTCCACCGCAGAACAATCGTTTTATGTCACCTCTCATTCCTTGATAACTTAATGGTTTCTAGTATGTTTTTCACAGTATTAGAGAGTTTTCGCACACAAAAACCTTGCCTGAGAAGTAGCGAGAAGCTTCAGCGGCTTCAGATAATTATTTGGTATGGAAGCTTATACTTTACGAGACACGAGCAGTGTCACCCTCCATCCCTTGATGACTTATTGTTGTCCTTTTTTATGGTAATAGAGTTCTCTAGTACACATAAAAACACATATCCTCTAGTACTGTGAAAAAATACTGGACAACAATTAGTAATGGAGGAATGAGAGGTGACACTTCTCGATTTTTGTGCGGTGAAGCTTCAATAAAAAAGATTTTTTGTGTCTGAAGCTTCTGGCTAGTTTGTGCATAGGTTTTCATGTGTACTGGAACTCTCAGTACTGTGTAGAAAAACACTATGAAACAATAAGTTAGTTTGAGATTAGAGGTGAGACTTCTCAAATCTTGTACGGTGGAGCTTCCATAAGAAGAGTGATTTCGTGCGTGTGAAGCTTTTTGTTACTTCTGCAATATAATCTTATCTGTATCAAAATGTTGTAGTACTATAAAGATATATTAGACAGCATTAAGTAATCAATAAGCGATGAGCCAGCATGACCGTTCTGTGGTGGGGCTTCAATCAAAAAAATGATTTCGCGAATCCCAAGCTTCGGGCTACTTCTCAGACATGGTTCTAGTTCTAGTTCTAGAACTAGAACCATGTCTCAGTTCTAGTTCTACATACTAGAACTTTCTACTACTCAAAGCAAAATTTTAGACAACCCTCTTAGTAAGCAAGACATGAGAGATGGGATTGCTCGATTGTTGTGCCTCATGAAAAAAAAAAATGATTTTCAGTGTCTAAAGCTTCTGGCTGCTTCTTCAATATGTTTTTATGGGTACTCGAACCCTGTGGTACTATAAAAAAAAAATTAAGCCATATCAAATCGGCAGAGAGCCAAATGGAACAACAATCGATTATTGTATGGTTCATGTGTTTTTATGTCTACGCGATCTCTCTAGTAGTTGAAAAAAATATTTAACAACAATAAATTGGCAAAGCATAAGAGGCGAGGCTGCGCGGTTGTTGTATTATACAGCCTCATGAAAAAAAAAATCATTTTGAGCGTCTGGTGCGTCTGACTACTCCTCACATATGTTTTTCTGTGTAGTAGAACTCTCTAGTACTGTAAAATACACTAATGAGAGAATAATAAGTCACGAAGGGATGAGAGATGCGACAGCACGATTGTTGTATGAGACATCTACAACAAAAAATAGTTTCGTGCATCTGAAGCTTCTGCTTACTTCTCACATATGTTTTGTGTTTACTAAACTTCCCTCGAACTGTAACAAATATTGAACAACAAATAGTTAACAAGGGACAACAGGTAACATTGCCTGATTCTAGCACGGTACAGATGCGGGGAAAATGTTGAGTACCTGGAGCTTCTGGCTGATTCTCCCGTATGTTGTTATGTGTACTAGAAGTATCTAGTACTGCAAAAAAGAGTGAGACAAAGTTAGGTCATGACGGGATGA
Source organism: Ophion costatus (assembly GCA_951751655.1). Lineage (NCBI taxonomy): Eukaryota > Metazoa > Arthropoda > Insecta > Hymenoptera > Ichneumonidae > Ophion > Ophion costatus. Next base: position 30,567,146 of record OX632359.1, on the reverse strand, counting down.
GAGATGGGACTAGACGAGTGTTGCATGGTACATCTTTTAAAAAAAATTACTTCATGCATCTGAAGCTTGTGGCTACTTCTGAGGCATGTTTTTGTGTGTACTAGACCTCTGTAGCATTAAAAAAAAAATTGGCAATAATGAGTCACCAAGGCTAAAGAGACGACACTCCTCGATTCATCTATGGTACAATTTCCATAAGAAAAAACTATTTTGTTTTTCTGAAGCTTCCGGCTACTTACTCCATATGTCTGTGTGCGTACTAGAACGGTCTAATACTGTAAAAAACATATTAGACGATAATAAATCGGTAGGGAGTGAAGTAAAAAAAACATTCGATTTTTGCAGAGTGCAGCTTCCATACAAAAAATATTTCGCGCAACTAAGAGTTCTCGTTACTTCTCACCGATGTTTTTATGTGTACTACAACTCTCTCGTGCTAAAAAAATATTAGGCGACAATATTTAGATATTTAATATTTAGCCTTAATATTTAATATTACAATCCATCCAGGGATTAAATCAAATATTTAATAATACAAGTCATCAAGGGACGAAAGGTCATACTGGTGAAACGTTGTATGGTACACCTTTTATATGTACTAGAACACTCGAGTAATAAGAAAAAATATTCGACAACAGTAACTCAGCATGATATTAGAGATGAAACTGCTCGATTGTTGTATAGTACAGCGTCGTAAACAAATCACTTCAAGTGTCTGAAGCTTCTGGCTAATTCTAACATATGTTTTATGTGCACTCAAACTCTCCAGTATTGTGAACAAAACCTAAGGCAACAATAGGTCATGAAAGGATAAGGAAGAGCCTGCACGATTGATGTGTGGTATACCTTCGACAAAGAAAAATTATGTCGTGAGTCTGAAGCTGCTGGCTACCTCTCAGGTATGTTTCTATGTGCACGAGAACTCTCTAGTACTAACAAAAAATATTAGGCAACAATGAGTTGAAAAGGAATAAGAGATGAGACTGCCCCATTGCTCTATTTGAGCAGTTTCCATTTAAAAAATCATCTCGCACGTCTAAATTTCCTGACTACTTCTCATATGTGTTTGTATGCGTAGTAGAGATCTATATTAGTCGACAAAAAAAATTCGATAACAATAAGGTAGCGGAGAAGGCGGATGATATTGCTCGATCGCTGTATCGAATACCTACGACCAAAAAATGGTATTGTGCGTCTAAAGCTTCTGGATTCTACTCCCATATATTTTCACGTGTACTAACACTCTGTGCTACTTAGAAAAAAATATTAGGCAACAAGAAGTCAAGAACCGATAAGAAATAAGACTGCTCAATTAATTTCTCACGTCTGGAGCTTCTCACTTCTGGCTCCTTCTCCCATATGTTTTCATGTTTGCTAACGCTCGTTAATACTTCGAAAAAAAATATTAGGCAACAGGTGTGCAAGAAATAAGCAACGAGACTACTCGATAGTTGTGGCGCAGCTTGTGGCGCATAAAAAAATATATTTACATTTCACGTCACTATAGCATCGTGTTATTTCTCAGACATGTTTTTATGTGTACAAGGAGTCTCTTGTGCAGTGAAAAAAATGTTAGACATCAATAACTCAACAAAAAGTGAGAGATGAGACTGCTCGATTGTTGTATACTACAATTTCTTAATGAAAAATAATATTGAGTGTCCGACGTTTCTGGCTATACATCTCACGTATGTTTTCATGTGCAACTCCCTAGGACTGTAAAAGAAATGAGACAACAATAACTGATGAAGAGATGAGCAATGAGACTGCACGACTGTTGCATGGTACACCTTCGGCAAGAAAGATTAGTTCGTGCGCATGAAGCTTCTGGCTACTACTCAGACATGTTTTTGTATGCACTAGAACTCTCTAGTACTTCAAAAATATATTAGACAACAATAAGTCAGAAAGCATAAGAAGATGAGACAGTGCAGTTCCCATAAGAAAAAGAATTTCGCACTTATTGATGCCCAATTTTTTTTTTCAACTACTAGCGACTCATGGTAAACGTGAAAACGCATGTAAGAAGTACGCACAGACTTGAGACAAACGAAACAATGTTTTTGTTTCTCCGCTAAGAAGTTGCTAGATTTTTCAGAGGCGCGAAAGAACTTTTTAAAATGGAAGCTGCGTGGTACATCATTCGAGCGGTGTTACGTTTCATTTGGAGCTCACTTGTTGGTTTATAGTATTTTCACAGCACTAGAGACGTATAGTAGTGCAGCGATTTATTGCTGTACAGTTTTTTTTCCAGTACAAGGAGTTCCCGTACATATAAAAACAAATGTGAGAAGTATTCAGAAGCTTCAGACGCGCTAAATAATTTTTTGGGAAGCTGTATCATGCAACAATCGATTGCTTGTCTATTTCACTCTCAATTGATTTATTATCGTTTAATCTTTTTTCCCAGTAATCGTGAATTCTAGTATACATGGAAACATATGAACCAACTATCCAGAAGCTTCAGACAAACAAAGCATCTTTTCTGATTGAAGCACCACCGCACAAAAATCGAGAAGTGTCACCTCTCATTCTTTGATAACTTATTGATGTCCCGTATTTTTTCAACAGTACCAGAGAGTATGTGTTTCTATGTGTACTATAAATCCCTAGTACTGCGAAAAAAATTAGACAACAACAAGTCATCAAAGAATGGGACGTGACACTGCTCGATTGTTGTAAAGTGCAGGCTTACATGAAAAAAAAAAAAATTTCCCGTCGCCGAAGCTACTGGCTACTTCTTAGACATGGTTTTTTTCATATACACGAACTCTTGGGCAGTAAAAAAATACTAGACAACAATATGTCATCAAGGAATGAGAGGTGACACTACTCGATTACACTGCAGGGGAGCTTCAAGGAAAGAAAATTGTTTCGTGTGTCTGAAGCTTCTGACTGCGACTCACGTATGTTTTTATGTGTACTAGAACTTTCCAGTATAAAAAAAATATACATTGTACAACAATAAATCGGTAAGGGATAAGAGATGAGACTGCTCGATTGTTCTATGGCAGGGACTCCCAGCCTGCGGTCCGCGAGCATGTCCCAAGGGGTCCGCGGACATCACGAGTAGACATACAAAAATGACGAACACGGCCTAGGTGGTCCACCGCTAAAGGGGGGGGAGGCAAGGGATCCATAGTTCAAAAAAGTTGCGAAAAGCTGTTCTGTGGTACAGTTTCCATTAAAGAAATCATTTCACACTTTTCTGAAGCTTCTGGCGACTTCTGAAACATGGTTTTGCGCGTACTAGAACTCTCCAGTGCGGTGAAAAAAATACTAAGCAGCAATAAGTTATTGAAAAGTGAGAGGTGACACTGCTCGACCGTTGTGCGCGCGAGTTTCAATACAACACATCGTTTTGTGTCTCCCAAGCTTCTGACCACATCCCACATATTTTTTTATGTGTAATACAACTCTACATTGCTTCGCAAAAAATATTGGACAACAATGAATCGGCAAGGGATGAGAGGTGCGACTGCTCGCTTGTTGCATGGTATAGGTTTTTTACAAAATTATTGTTTTGCGCGCCTGAAGCTTCTGGTGGCATTTCACATCTGTTTTGATATGGACGAAAATCCTCCAGTACTTACAAAAATATATTGCACAGCAATGAACGGGTAAGGGATGAGAGATGAGATTGCTTAGTTTTTTTATGGTGCAGTGTCCATTTTCAAATCATTTCACACTTCTGAGGCTTCTGGCTACTTATCATATGTGTTTTTATGTGTACCATAGCTCTTAAGCACTCAACAAAAAAATGGACACGAACAAGTTAGCGAAGAATGAGATATAATTCTGCCAGATTGCTGTGTCGTTCACCGTCGAACAAAAACATTGTTTCGAACGTCTGAAGCGTCTGCATCTTTCTCCTCTATGTTTTCATGTGTACTAACACAATGTATGACTAAAAAAAAAGGTATGCAACAACACGTCAGCAAGGGATATGAGACTGCTCGATTGTTGTACCGCACACTTTCCATAACAAAAATTAGTCTTACATCTGGCTTCTTCTCAGACATGGTTTTATGTGTACTCAAGTCCTCTACTACTGTAAAAAATACTTGACAACAATAAGTCATCAAGGGATACTCAGTTGACGCTGCTTGATTGTTCTACAGTACAGCTTCCATTATTAGAAATACTTCGTGCCTCTGAAGTTTCTGACTCCTTCTCAGACACGGTTTTGTGTGCACTGGAATTCTTTTCTACTGTGAAAAAATACTAGAGACCCATAAGTCATCGAGGTATGAGAGGTGAAATTGTGCAATTGATGCATGATACAGCTTGCCCAAAAAATTATTTATCGCGTCTGAAGCTTCTGAGTACTTCTCACATTTGTTTTTATATGCACGAGAACTCTCCCGTACTGGAAACAAATTATACAGCAATAAATCGCTGCACTACTATACGTCTCTAGTACGGTGAAAAATACTATAAACCAACAAGTGAGCTCCAGATGAAACGTAACACCGCTCGCATGTTGTACCACGCAGCTTCCGTTTAAAAAAGTTCTTTCGCACCTCTGAAGAATCTAGCAACTTCTCGGCGCAGAAACACAAAAATTGTTTCGTTTGTCTCAAGTCTCTGCGTACTTCTTACATGCATTTTCATGTTTATTGTAACTCGCTAGTAGTCGAAAAAAAAATTGGGCATCAATAAGTGCGAAATTCTTTTTCTTATGGGAACTGCACCATAGGACAATCGAGCAGTCTCATCTTCTAATGCTTTCTGACTTATTGTTGTCTAATATATTTTTGAAGTACTCGAGAGTTCTAGTGCATATAAAAACATGTCTGAGTAGTAGCCAGAAGCTTCATGCTCACGAACTATTTTTTTTCGTCGAAGGTGTACCATGCAACAGTCGTGCAGTCTCATTTCTCATCTCTTCATCAGTTGTTGTTGTCTCATTTCTTTGACAGTCCTAGAGAGTTGCACATAAAAACATACGTGAGATGTATAGCCAGGAACGTCGGACACTCAAAATTATTTTTCATTAAGAGATTGTAGTATACAAGAATCGAGCATTCTCATCTCTCACTTTTTAGTGAGTTATTGTTGTCTAACATTTTTTTCACTGAACAAGAGACTCCTTGTACACATAAAAACATTTCTGAGAAATAACACGATGCTACAGTGACGTGAAATGTAAGTATATTTTTTTATGCGCCACAAGCTGCGCCACAACTATCGAGCAGTCTCGTTGCTTATTTCTTGCACACCTGTTGCCTAATATTTTTTTCGAAGTATTAACGAGCGATAGCAAACATGAAAACATATGGGAGAAGGATCCAGAAGCGAGAAGCTCCAGACGTGAGAAATTAATTGAGCAGTCTTATTTCTTATCGGTTCTTGAGTTCTTGTTGCCTAATATTTTTTTCTAAGTAGCACAGAGTGTTAGTACACGTGAAAATATATGGGAGTAGAAGCCAGAAGCTTTAGACGCACAATACCATTTTGTGGTCGTAGGTATTCGACACAGCGATCGAGCAATATCATCCGCCTTCTCCGCTACCTTATTGTTATCTAATTTTTTTTGTCGAGTAATATAGATCTCTACTACGCATACAAACACATATGAGAAGTAGCCAGGAAATTTAGACGTGCGAGATGATTTTTTAAATGGAAACTGCTCAAATGGAGCAATGGGGCAGTCTCATCTCTTATTCCTTGTCAATTCATTGTTGTCTAATATTTTTTGTAAGTACTAGAGAGTTCTCGTGCACATAGAAACATACCTGAGAGGTAGCCAGCAGCTTCAGACTCACGACATAATTCTTCTTTGTCGAAGGTGTACCACACAACAATCGTGCAGTCTCATTCCTTATCCTTTCATGACCTATTGTTGCCTTATGTTTTGGTCAGAATAATAGAGAGTTCGAGTGCACATAAAACACATGTTAGAATTAGCCAGAAGTTTCAGACACTTGAATTGATTTCTTTACGACGCATGAAATAATTTTTTTTAAAGATGTACCATGCAACACTCGTCTAGTCCCATCTCTCATCCCGTCATGACCTAATTTTGTCTCACTCATTTTTGCAGCACTAGAGATTTCTAGTACACATAACAACATACGGGAGAATCAGCCAGAAGCTGCAGGTACTCAACATTTTTTTCCCTCATCTGTACCGTGCTAGAATCGGGCAATGTCAGCTGTTATCCCTTGTTGACTATTTGTTGTTCAATATTTGTTACAGTTCCAGGGAATTCTAGTACACACAAAAACATATGTGAGAAGTAAGCAGAAACTTCGGATGCACGAAACAATTTTTTGTTGTAGATGTATCATACAACAATCGTACTGTCACATCTCTTATCCCTTCGTGACTTATTGTTCTCTCATTAGTGTATTTTACAGTATTAGAGAGTTCTAGTACATCGAAAAATATATGTGAGGAGTAGTCAGACGCACCAGACGCTCAAAATGATTTTTTTTTCATGAGGCTGTATAATACACCAATCGCGCAGCCTCGCCTCTTATCCTTTGCCAATTTATTGTTGTTAAATATTTTTTCTAACTACTAGAGAGATTGCGTACACATAAAAACACATGAAACAAGTGGCCAGAAGTTTCAGACGCGCGAAATACTTTTTGTATGGAAGCTGCACCATACAATAATCGATTGTTGTTCCATTTGGCTCTCTGCCGATTCGATATGGCTTAATATTTTTTTTATAGTACCACAGGGTTCGAGTGCCCATAAAAACATATTGAAGAAGCAGCCAGAAGCTTTAGACACTGAAAATCATTTTTTTTTTTCATGAGGCACAACAATCGAGCCATCTCATCTCTCATGTCTTGCTTACTAAGAGGGTTGTCTAACATTTTTCTTTGAGTAGTAGAAAGTTCTAGTATATATAAACCATGTCTAAAAAGTAGCCCGAAGCTTGGGATTCGCGAAATCATTTTTTTGATTGAAGCCCCACCACAGAACGGTCACGCTGTCTCATCGCTTATTGATAACTTACTGCTGTCTAATATATCTTTACAGTACTACAAAATTTTGGTACAGATGAGACTATATTGCAGAATCAACAAAAAGCTTCACATGTACGAAATCACTCTTCTTATGGAAGCACCACCATACAAGATTCGAGAAGTCTCACCTCTAATCTCAAACTAACTTATTGTTTCATAGTATTTTTCTACACAGTACTGAGACTTCCAGTACACATGAAAACCTATGCACAAACTAGCCAGAAGCTTCAGACACACAAAAAATCTTTTTTATTGAAGCTCTAGTACCATAAAAAAGGACAAAAATAAGTCATAAAGGGATGGAGGGTGACACTGCTCGTGTGTCGTAAAGTATAGGCTTCCATACAAAATAATTATCTGAAGCCGGTGAAGCTTCTCGCTACTTCTCAGGCAAGGTTTTTGTGTGCGAAAACTCTCTAATACTGTGAAAAACATACTAGAAACCATTAAGTTATCAAGGAATGAGAGGTGACATAAAACGATTTTCTGCGGTGGAGCTATTTAAAAAAAATTGTGTCGTGTGTATAAAGTTTCGGACTACTTCCTACATATGTTTTCAAGTGCACTAGAATTTTCCACTATTAAAAAAAAATATAAATATATATATATTGTACAACAATAAATACGTAAGGGATGAGAGATGAGACTGCTCGATTGTTCCATGGCAGGGTTTTTCAACCTGTGGTCCGCGAGCATGTCCCAAGGGGTCTGCGGATAACACGAATGGACATACAAAATGAACAAACGCGGCCCTCGCGGCGAGGGGGTCCGCCGTCGAAGGGGCGAGGGGCGTCAAGGGGTCCATAGTTGAAAAAGGTTAGGAAACTCTGTTCTGTGGTACAGTTTCCATTTAGAAAATTGTTAGAGTAGGCAGATATGTACGACGGAGAAAAACGAGTTGAACTTTTAACAGCCGTTTATTTTAACATCTTATCGAACAGAACGATTGGGAACGAATGAATGTTTTGGTCGTTGCCAGGAACATATCAAGATTCTCTATGACAACTGATGAGGATACAAAACAATAGAATTCGCACAGAGTGCAATGGGGGTTGCGCTCAAATAATCAATGTGAACGCAGTGGCGCAAATTGTAAAATATCCAACAAAAATCATTTCACACTTCTGAAGATTTTGGCTACTTTTCGTATGTGTTTTCATGTTTTCATTAGGACTCTTGCGTACCCACCGAAAAAAATTAGTCACGTCTATATGAGCGAAGTATGAGCTGTATTTGTGCTCGATTGCTGTATCGTACACCTTCGACCAAAAATAATTTCGTGCAACTAAAGCTTCTGCCTCCTTCTCCCATATGTTTTTATGTGTACTTACACTCTGCACTACTTTAAAAAGAGATTAGGCTACAGTAAGTCATCAAGAGACAACAGATAAGACAGCTCGATTACTGTGCCACGCAGCTTCCATAACAAAAGTTATTTCGCACTTCGGAAGCATCCGACTACTCCTTAGATCTGTTTTTATATGTACAAGAACTCTCGAATATTTAAAAAAAATGTACAGCTATGAATATTGAGAACAATTTCTTTTTTGTCGACCAAGAAATCTACACCTGCCGCGGCCTGGGTCAGAACTGGCAGGGCTCTGATTAATACGGTACGAATTCATATAATCAACTAATTGTTGGGCGCCAATTACTTCCGACAAAGACTGTCGAAGTAATAAATTATTTTTTTAAATCTATGCTCGGCTTATTCGAGACTATCCCCAAGGAGTCCACTGGAAGACCCGAGGAAGACACGAGGAAAATAATGCAAGACTGCAGAATTATGCTGGAGGAAAAATATAATTTTACTTACATTTGTATGCCTTATTCCTGGGTATGGTTTACAACGTGTTGAATTATTCTCCGACCACGGTTCGGCAAGACGTCGATCCGTAATAATTTATTGCCGGCCTAGCGTGCCCCGGCTTCACTTCCCTTACGCTCCAACAGTCGGATTGTACTAATACCTCCTCATCGAGGGCTGGTTCGCTCTGCCAGATGCTTAGCGAAACTTTGTACTTCTCGACTTTACAAAATATTGTTAGTCGAAGTTTGATACCGAGATGCCCTTACAAGACGCTTGGACAAAACCTCGATAATCGACCTGCTACTCGCCAATGCACGTGGCACGAGGTCTATAATATATTTCTACTTGTTACTGGCAAAGACGATAAGAGCGAAGTGATCTCGTTCATCGATCGAATGGTCGATAGCGCTCCTCTCCTCCCATTCCCATATCGTAGGGATTTCGGGAGTAGGACCGTGGCGCGTGCGCGTCAGCCCTTGACAATGTCGGACGGCGACACGGATCGCTCGGCGTTCGGGTCATTCTCGAATTACGTGTGACTTTCGACAATTTCTTCGATTTCTTATGTTTAGGACATGGACGGAGGGCGGACGATTAACCTTGCTTCGCACCTACAGCGCTCGACGAGTCTCAAAAAGCGTTGACGTCGAGGGATTTTTATAGATGACAGAGATTTCCTGTCACAATATGTAAGAAATGAGATATCAGGTTGCTCGATTTTTCTATGGTACACGTTGCATTAAAAAAAAACATTTCGCTCGTCTAAAGCTTTTGGCTACTCGCATATATGTTTTCATGTATGCTAGAATGCTCGAGTACTGAACAAAACAAATAAGACAACAATAAGTTAGCGAAGAATAAGAGATAATACTGCTAGACTGCCATATCGTACACCTTTGACCAAAATACTTATTTCTTATTTCTAAAGCTTCTAGGTCCTTCTCTCATACGTTAACATGCGCACTATCACTCTGCACTACTTCGAAAAAATATTAGGCAGCAATAAGACAGCAAGATATAAACGACATGACTGCTCGATTGTTGAACCGCGTACCTTCCACAATAAAATTATTTCTCGCCTCTAAAGCACCTGGCTACTTCTCAGACATGTTTTTATGTTTACTAAGTGTTCTTTAGTAAAGTCAAAAAAAAATATCAGTCAAAAATAATTCATCGAGAGATGAGAGGTGACACTGCTCCATTGGTCTACGGGACAGTTTTCATTTTAAAAATTATTTCACGCCTCTGAAGCTTATGGCTGATGCTTACATGTATTTTTATAGGTACTAGGTTTCTCTTGTACTGTGAAAAAAATATCAGACGACAATAAGTCGTCAAGGGATAAAAGGTGACCTGCTGAATTGTTGTAGAGTACAGGCTTCCACAAAAAAATTATTTTGGGCCTCTGAAGTGATTGGCTACTTCTGAGATATGGTTTTTGCATACTAGGACTCTCTAGTACTGTGAAAAAAATATCATACAACAACGAGTTACCAAGGAATGAGAGGTGACACTGTTCGAAATTTGTCTGGTGGAGTTTCAACAAAAAACATGGTTTTGTGTGTCTGATGCTTCTAACCACTTCTCACATATGTTTTTATGTGTTATAGTGTGTTATGTGCTACATTACTTCGAAAAAAAGTTTGGACAACCATCAATCGACAAGGGATGAGAGGTGTGACTGCTCGCTTGTTGTATGGTGGAGCTTTAATAAAATTAATTGTTATGTGTGTCTGTAACTTTTGACTTCATCTCACATGTGTTTTCATGTGTACCAAAACACACCAGTGCTTCAAAAAAAAAAAAAAAAAAAAAATAGCCAACGATAAATAGGCAAGGCATGAGAGATGAACGTGCTCGATTGTTGCCCGGCACAGCTTCCGTAACAAAATGATTTAACGCGTCTGAAGATTCTGGTTACTACTCACAAGGAACATCCCTCAGGTGACACCCTTCGATTTTATTGAAATTTGGATATGTTATAAAGAACCGAAAAGTAAGCGATACGTATTTTTTTATCGGCGGAAAAACGGTATTAAGGGCTGAAACCACCCCTCGAAAAAAGGCAGCTCTAGGGGTAATATAGCAGTTTCACACACAAGAAGTCCACCGATTTTAATGAAACAAAAACGAAAATTCTTCTAATCCGAAGCAATGAAAAATCCACTATAGTGACATTGAAAACAAAAATTAAGGGGTGAAGCACGAGAGAAATGCGTTTTTTCTATGAAAAAAGTACTATATAAAAATACTATGTAGTACTGTGAAAAAAAATTCTCTAAAACAACAAGTGAGCTGGAGCTGAAGGGTCACGCTTCTCGAATGTTGTACCGCGCAGCTTTCATTTAAAAAAGTTCTTTTGCGCCTCTTTAGAATCTGGCTACTTCTCAGACACGTTTTTATGTATACTAAAGTCTCTAGTGCTGGGAAAAAATACTATCAAACAATAAGTTAACTAGAGATTAAAGTTGACACTGCTCAAATGTTGTAAATTGGAGCATTCAATAAAAAAAATTATTGTTTCCCTTAGCTCAAGCCTTTGCTTACTTCTTACATGCGTTTTCATATATACTATAACTCCATAGCAATTGAAAAGAAATTGGACAATGATAAGTGCGAAGTATTTTTTTTAATGGAAACTGTGCCATAGAACAATCGAGCACCTTCCTCTCTTAATCCTTTCTGACTTATTGTTGTTTAATATATTTTTGAAGTACTAAAGAACTGCATGAGTTGTTGTTGTCTTATTTTAAAATCCCAGAGAGGTGCACACGAAAACACACGTGAGAAGTTTGAGACACTCAAAATTATTTTTCTTTATGACGCTGTAGTATACAACAATCGAGCAGTCACAGCTCTCATGGTTTTGGTGAGTTAGTACTGTCAAACATTTTTTGACAGTACAAGAGACTTCTTGTACACATAGAAACATGTCTGAGAAGTAGCTAAATGCTTCGGAGGCGCGATTTTTTTTAATGGAAGCTGCGCTGTACAGCTATAGAACAATCTCATCGCTTATCTCGTGTCGACCTGCTGTTGTCTAATATGTTTTTTGGAGTATTACAGAGTGTTAGTACACATGAAAACACATCGGCGGAGAAGTAGCCATAAGCTTCAGACGCACGAAGTTATTTTTTTTAAAGATGTACCATGCAACATATGTCCAGTCCCACCTCTCATCCCGTCATGATCTAATTTTGTCTCACTCAATTTTGCCGTACTTCTAGTACACATACAAACATATGGGAGAAGCAGCCAGAAGCTCCAGGTACACAACATTTTTTTCCCGCAGCTGTACCTTGCTAGAATCGAGCAATGTTCTCTCTCATTCCTTGTTGACCTATAGTGGTCTTATATTTTTTCTTAATCGGATAAAAAAGTTCCGGTAGTCCTGATAACAAATCTCAAAAGTTTCCAGAGTCCTCAAACATCCAAAATTATATTATTTTTTTTTTTCAAATTTGAACCATTCAACATCCGAATCTCTGTTAATTCTTTTTTCCCTTATCCGTTAGTACGCAACTTTTTTCTGTATAATTTTCGTGCATTTTTAATTTGCGATCAGCAAAACCTTTCCTATTTTGTCAAGTGATTTCTTTCAACTCTCTGAAACATTTAAAACTGAGCTAACACTTCATATGATTTATTTATCTCATTTGAAGTATTCAAGAATCTAGAATCTGCATAGCTTTGGATAAAAATATTTTTTGAAACACAGAACTAGATGTCGCAGCATAATTCGTTGCACAAGTGACAAACGCCGATCTCTCGTTGCTCCGTCATTTGATAGAGACGGACAGCAAACTTCGGTTCGAACAAAAGAACTTTGGCCTTCGCGAAACGAAATTCCGACTGAACCCTGTCACTTTCTCAAATGTTTAGAATCGGAGCCCTGATAACCCGGCACTGAGGGGTCTCCCTACGTATACGAAACGGCTATTCTGATTGGCCTAGAATTCCAGAATTCTATTGCTTCCCATTTAAAAGCTATTGAGAATTAATAAAATCGGCGAAGTAGCTTCTTTCCGAATATCGTCCAGAATCTGTAGTTGCCGGATGCACGACCTATACTGAATTACTCTTATAGGTATCAACGGAGACGTAGCAGATATAGATATAGTCGACAAGAGTTAAAAAAAACTTAAAAATTCAATATCTCGAAAACTATTGCGAGTCGCCAAAAATCCCTTTAGGGGTTTTCTTAAAACTTTGAAAGGAAGGTTTGGGTAAAATTACAGCTCGATCGGACGGTGGAGCTTTACGGAACCTTATCCTAAGTAAATAGGTAAATAAATAGGTGTATAGATAAGTAACGAAAACTTGTATTTGTTCATCTAATTATTAGCAGCCGCCATGCTTGCTCGCAGTCGAACGCGAACTGTGGAAGAAATACAAAAGTAGCTGTGAGTTTCTCGAGAAGAGGAAGTTTTCGACGATGGAACCGACATGGATGATGATGCTGTCGAAAATATAAGCGACCAGGAGACAGAAGAAGACGAAGAAGATGCCGAGTATCACAACTCGGATGCTGTTTCCCCCGACTCCGATTTTGACAGCGGGACTCATCCCAAAAACTTATGAATAAACATTGTTCCTGTTCTTATTCAATGAAATCTTGTTATATACATACTTTTATGCGAAGTGTGGAAACATTTATTCGCAAACATTGGTTTTTTACAATAAGTGTTCGTCAGAATAGACCATACATCGGCTGTAACGAAAAATGGCACTGCGAAAATCGATCTGGTCGACCCCTGGAGGTTATGTTGGTAACATTGAAAAATGATATCACCATATTGTTTTTTCTCGAAATTTAACCTCTGTCCTTTCAGAATCTGCAAAGAAAATTAAAGTCTTACGATTGAAGCCTGAGTTATAAATTTTCAACAAAAAAATGCAAAGTTCGGGTTTCTCCTTTTTCACAAAACGTTTTTATCTGCTCAAACAGCTTTCTTAGCAAAAATGGGCCGACTATAGAATTTCTCTTCACAGGCGTTTTCTAACAGTCTGGTCTTTTATTTTTTTTAAGTCATCTGAATAGATTTAGTTTCAAAGAACCTACAGCATTCGAAAGTTTTTTTCTCAAAATAGATAATATTGACGAGCTTTTTTCGTTGTCGTGTTTCAATCGTAAAAAAATGTTTGAACATTCGATTTTTCGAGCAAAAGGTGACTTCATCATTGTTAATAACTAATGAAAAAAAATGTAAGAGTAAAGTCCGTCAATCCTAAACAACTATTACACTGAATAAGGGTACGAAATTTGAAGTAATCCGTTGATTAAATGTCGAGAAATCGTGTACACCGTATTGGAAAACCTAGTTTCGCGGAAAACGTGTTTAAACTTGAGTAGCAGGTCTAACGTTGTAATTATAAGTATACCTTCAATCTGCGATTTCCGCGCCCTATGTTGGACCTTCCCCTTCAATTTAAGTTGCCTCAAGCCACGAATGAGGGTTCGTCATTTTGATTGGGGTAGAATATCCATAAGTACGACTATCCATAAGTCGAATATCCATAAGTACGAATATCGATAAGTGAGTATAGAGTAGAAATGAGTGCCAGAAACGGCGGGAAGTAGACAAATATAGTGAGTGTTGAAGGTAAGTATAGAGTAGAAATGAGACAACAACAGTCTAAATAGACCTATGATTCTCAGTCAGAAATCAGTCTGCTTCCATACTGCTTCCAAACCCAAACAAACTCACTTTTCCTCTACCTCCCGCCATTTCTGGCGCTCATTTATACTCTATACTTACCTTCAATACTCACTATATTTCTACTTCCTAATTCTATATTATATGTCTATTTTATTTTATGTCCTTATTGTATTTCCTTATTATATGTCCTTCCTTCCATTACATTTCCTTATTAAATGTCCTTCCTAATTCTATATTATATGTCTACTTCCCGCCATTTCTGCCGCTCATTTCTACTCTATACTAACCCTCCATTCTGACGTATCTCTACCTCCCGCCATTTCTGATGCTCATATATACTCTATACTCACTTATGGATATTCGACTTATACCAGGTTTTTGTAAAAATTACACATCTGTTGTTTGAAAATGATAAGACATATTTTGTTCAAAATAGTCTCCATTGCTATTTATACATTTTTTCCCACCTCTCCGGCAGCTTATGAATGCGACGCAAAAAAAACAGTTCTTCTTTCGAAGCAAACCAGTTGTCGAGCCATTTTCGTACATTTTCATACGAATTGAAGCGTTGTTTAGCGTGACCCATGGTTGCGAATAGATGATAATCGGACGGAGCCAAGTCTGAAGAATAAGCCGCATGCGCTAGTATTCCCCAACCGAACGCCTCGGTCGTTTCCCTGACCCGTTTTGCTGTGTGTGATAGAGCATTATCATGGAGCAAAATGACTTTGTGTTGCCTTTTTCCATATTCCGGTCGATTTTCACGCAATGCTCGATTTAAATCGATCATTTGCTGTTGGAGGGATCAGTGTTAACGGTTTCACCAGGTTTTAGCAGCTCATAATAGATTACACCCTTCTGATCCCACCAAACACAGAGCATTGTCTTCTTTCCAAAGCGATTTGGTCTTGCAGTGGATGTCGATGGTTCGCCTGGATTCACCCATGATGTCCGACGCTTAGGATTCTCAAAATACCAGGTGTAGAAGTATGAAACCGGAATTTTTTTGTAAAAATTACACGTACGGTATTTGAAAATGATAAAAACGAATGGAGACGGCTTTCTACGTCACATTCAATTGGTCCGCGAGTTCTTGTTGACTTTGAGTATCATCTTCATTCAATAACCCGACTAGAAATTTTGCTACGGGCCGGAACAAGCATGGATCCGGCATGCCGTATCCCGTACCGCGGCACTGATCAAGCTGCCGGATCAGGGCCGTAACAGGCGTGAAACGCTTTTTCGCATCCGGCCCGGATCCGGATAACGGACACGGCCCTGATCAGTATGCCTTTTCAGGCCCTGCTCCGGCCGCCGTATCAATGCCTAAAATGATAAAAAAAACAAGTGATGAATTTAAGGCGCTAGGCCACAGTAACGGGTATAAAATCATGTGCGAATCCGGCACGGATCCGGCGTGCCGTACCATGGCGCCACCTCGCGCCATCTGCCGGCCACGCAGGCCATGTCAAGGGACGCCGGATCCGTACCGGATCCCGCCCGGATCGGGCGTGTCCTACTACGGCATTCCGGATTGCAGCCTGATAGGGGTCTGGTCAGTCTTCAAGCAGCCGGATCAAAATTTCTAGTCGGGAAGGCTTGCAATTCTTTGTTTGCGAACTTTTTCGGTGGTTTCCCACGCTCTTCGTTTCTCACGTGAAAATCACCACTTTTGAATTTTTTTGAACCACTCGAAACACTGTGTTTTACCAAGAGCATGTTCACCGTGAGCTTCGACAAGCATTCGATCCGATTCTGCAGCAGTTTTCTTCAAATGATAACAGAAAACCAATGCTGTCCGCAAATCGTAGTTCGTAGGCACAAAACTCGACATGTTTATGGTTATAGAAAAATATACCGGTATAGGGAACTTGGGTTGTTGTGTGTTGAAAATCTTTGTCAGCGGTTGGAGGGAGATAATGGCGCTGCAGAAGCGGTCTTACGGTCCGTAAACTGATGGCTAGCACCATCTATAGGGAAATTCCGGTTTCATACTTCTACACCTGGTAGATATTCGTACTGATGGATATTCGACTTATGGATATTCACTTGTGGATATTCGACGACAGTGGCCATTTTCGCAGTAGCCTAACTTCTTGAAATTGTCGCCGTTTATTATTGATCAATGTACGAAGCAAAGAAAGTCGGAAATAATCGTACTGCGAATACTGTATTTGAGGTTACAGTGGTATGAGGAGTCCGTCAACCCCTTGCTGATGTGCCGAATAAACGTTCCGAGTAGTCTCACTTCGGAGTCCACAACAATGTTACGCAATGGTACAATATTTGGGTCTGTCTGAGTTATTTGCCAGTTACGTTATATAGCGGAAATTGTTTTGCCATATCTGTACAGCACGAAAAAAAACGCCGAAATGACGATTGAATTTTTTGTCACTAAAGGTTGCTTTACCCGGTATTTACCAAAATGGGATTTTTTCCCAATCATTATACTTGCCAAATTTTGGTACAGGCATTTTTGCGTGACTTTCATATTTACTAAACTTTCATAGACATTTTTTTCACGCATGTCGTACGCACTAAATATTGGTACGAAATTCTCCAGAAAAGAAAACCCTGGTGTTTTCCCACACAAAAAAGTCAACCGCATTCATCAATTGCGCCGAGTATGCTAAAAGTAGATGAAAGACAGGTAGCGTCGAATTCAGTTCGGGTTTCTGGATACGTACGATAAATATTTTTCGATATTGTTGAATAATCTTGGTAAAGTAAATCCCTTTCGTCGCGGAAAGGTAAATATGCCCCCCCCCCCCCTCCCGCCATACACATATAAACACATACACGTCAGTACCATAAAATGGCAAGTGTGGTAAAAAGTGTGTCTACTGACCGAAAACATAAGTGTGCATTATGCCGAAAAAGGAACGCATTATGGTAGCCACTGGGAAGAAACAACGATAATTGAGTGGTATAATAATAATGTATCGTTTTCGTCGAGTATGCGTATATAGTTAGCAGTTGGAGTGGACAAGATGGCACGAGCGCAATACCCTTGCTGCCTATATAGCTGGTCATCGCGCGGCTTTCGTAACTCTCGATATATATATATACACACACACACACACACACACACACACACACACACACACACATATATACCGGGTGTCCCATTTCAATCCTACACCCGATTTATCTCGAAAAATACTGCTCTGACCAAGTATTGAGTATAATAAAAATTTAGGGTTCCAAGGGGGACGTTAAAAAAAAATGTTTTTGCTTGAAAATTCAAAATGCCGACGTTAAGATGGCCGACAGGTTTTTTTTAAACAGGATCATGAATTTTTTCACCTCGAAACTTATCAGGCCAAAACTAGCAACTTTTATAGGAAATTTTTTTGATGACGTTCATAATTGATAGGTTAGAATACAATTTTTTATTACTTTAGCGCTATCCAGAAAGTACCACTATGAGGTAAAGTCTTTCACATTCCTAGTGTAAGTAGGCATGTGTGCGTACGCGTGGGTGAGTTTTTTTAGGTTCGTTTACATTGTTTTGGGTTTGTCCGATAATCCAAACAAACCACAACAAGGATTAGGTCTCAGCGGTTCGTCACTTCCGTTATCAAAGAAACCTAAGTGTAAGTGCGCGTGCGAATTTGTTTGGGTTTGCTTGGTAACGGAAGTGACGAGCCAAAGTGACCTAATCCTTATTTGGGTCTGGGATAACCCATATCAAACACACCCAAATTAACTCACACTCACATACACACGCACACTAGAGATGTCGAAGACCTTACCTTCGCGAGGTACA
Organism: Ophion costatus; assembly: GCA_951751655.1. NCBI lineage: Eukaryota > Metazoa > Arthropoda > Insecta > Hymenoptera > Ichneumonidae > Ophion > Ophion costatus. Next base: position 30,548,924 of record OX632359.1, on the reverse strand, counting down.
TTCTGGATACCGCTAAAATAGTGACAAATGGTATTCCAACCTAAAAATTATGAACGTTATCAAAAAACTTTCAAACGTTGTTAGTTTTGGCTTGACAAATTTCGTGGTGAAAAAACATGCATAATCCCATTAACAAAAAAAAAACATGTCGACCATCTTAACGTCGCCATTTGGAATTTGGACCAAAAAAGATTTCTTTAGGGTTCCCCTTTGAACCCCTTTGAACCCTAACATATTTGTTATACTCAATACTTGATCGGCGCAGTATTTTTCGAGATAAATCAGGTGTGAGATTAAAATGGGACACCCGCTATATATACTGGGTGTCGTGTTATGAATGGATAATCCTACAACCGTCGATAGGTCAGATCATGTCCTACTATATGATGGAATTTTAGTCTCGTAAAAGTCCCACAGTTTTCGAAATAAAAATCATCTGCTTTTGGTTTTTCGCATTCTACAAATGATAACTTTTTTGATACGGTTTTTACAAAAATACTATTGGTTGTTTTATCTAGGAAAGTCTTCTTTGTAACCTTAAGGAGGTACGATCATTACTACGAATCCAACATACGGATTTGACATTTTTATATGATTTTGACGAATACTTTTTGCCCCTATTGCCAAAATTTGAGCTATTTTTATCGTTAAGTTTTTTTGCAATAAAACTGCAAAGTCGAGCACTTTGAGTTACCGAAGCACGTCGTCTTATGGAGACGGTCAGCCGGAAGTGGTTTTTTGGCTCACGTATCCAACTAAACCCGTTGGAAAACTGGAATCCGATAGATTAGATATAATAGATATTGAAAAAATAAGAAAATCAATCTTCACCGTGTAGTTAAAGCACTACATTACAAGAAAGTTTCATTTTCCGGTTGAAAATGGTCAGAACGACGAAATAGCATCCACAGAATTGGCAACGTCGCGAGTGACAGCTGATGCGTTTGGCGAACATAACCCCGCTTTGTTTTAAAATTAATTTGAATAGAAGCCGCCACAAAATATGCAAACAACAATTTATGGAGTTTTATCATTTATCACGTATCAATAATATGTATAATTATATTCTGCCCGTTGTGTTAATTCCGCTGAGGTCATTCAAGCCTATTTTAATAAGCTTGAATTTTATTACGTTAACATTAATACGAAGATTACTACCGAGTCGTTGACAATCTAATTTTTCAGTTTTTATTTGTTCACGTGCAATAAATTCATCATTTACCACAACATTTGGCAAACTATAATCGATAATACGAATAATCAACATAAATAAACATCAATCAGAGCAGCTGTGGGTAAAATAAATTTAGACTCTTTTTTGAACCCGTGGAAGTGATCGTACCTCCTTAAATGTTAAGAAAACTTTATGAAAAAAGATCTAATGCAGAATTTTCATACAAACCAAGTTCCTTAGTTATTGTCGATTCATATCATTTGTAGAAATGGCATACGAAAAAACAAAAGCAGATGATTTTCTTCAAAAAACAACACAAAGCCCAACATTTCGAAAATCGTGGAACTTTTACTAAACTGAAATTCCAGTATATAGTAGGACATGATCTGACCTATCGACAGTTGCAGGATTAGACATTCATACCAAGACACCCTGTACACACACACACACACACACGCCCGCACACCCGCACGCACGCGCGCACACACACGCACACACACACACACACAGCTACGAAGGCATCGCGAGCTGTAATGCTATAGACTCTAAGGTCGTTTCATTTGACACGTCATGGTAGCGCTTTCTCTTTCCTTCTCTCATGCTTGCAATTATAAGCGAATTATATTACACGCGCAATGTCAATAGGAATTTGTATTGCAGCGACGCGCGCGCGGAACGACGACCTTTCAATTTTTCTCATCCTTGCGGCCACGTCTTTCTCATTCGCGATGTTTTCGCGTCAATCGGGCCTGCGAATAGAGAGAGCTCGATGCGTCGACGAGACGCGCGTTGCGATGCACATCACGGATACCCACGTGCATTTATATATATATATATATATATATATATATATATATATATATATATATATATATATATATATATATATATATACACACGGTGTGTTAAAGTATTTTTACCGCCGGCACGTATTTGGGATGTTTGTTTTTAAACCGATTTGATTCCCGTCGCCTCGTCGGTCGGCCACGTAGAATCGATCACCCTTCGAGCATGTGATATTTTTCACGGTCAAAATTTATCGCAATGTTTCTCGATTGATCGATGGAATTATTGGTCACACTCGGTATGTCTCCAACAGGCATTTCTGCAGATGTTTCACAGCCATGAAAAAATAGGATTTTTATTGTGAAATTCTAGTGGGAAATTACCACGTTTGGATGCCTAATAGGGGATACAATTTATATCCATTGGTAACTGGAAGACCAAGCAATGCTCCGTGCATGCGGCTGAACAGGTTTCATATTTTTCTGTGTTATTGCCGAAGGTTCCAGTCACGCGTTGAAATAATCGAGATTGATAAATCTAAGTCCACGATGTTCAAGTTTGCATCGTTGGAATGCAACGATGTTTAATTTTGAAAACTGTTTGCATTTTTTTGGACGATTTCGACTGTGGGTTACGTTTTTACGAATTCTTATCGGAGATCTACGACCTCGATTTGCAAAAAAGGCTTTAGTTGATTGTAGAAATAAAGGAATGAAGACGGAACAAAAAATTTGGTTGCGTTCGAACAATGCTAATCTCAACGTCATGTAAGTCGACGATCGGAGACATATTTGTATAATTGCTAGCTGCCTCATCGAATTTGTGCGCGTTGAAATCATACTGATGGCAAAGCTACGTGATCAGGGATCTTTATTTTGTTGAAATGTTTCCGGTCATTATGGAACATTTTATGTGAGATACTAAGAAGGGTGCGCACAACCTCACTGTGTGGGATTCATAACTAGACAAAACCCATTTCCATCTCCTGTCTTTTCCGTTCTTTACCACGCTCTCCCCCGCTTTACTTGCAATTGATTTAGTTAGGGGGAACATACCTATGGGCGAGGAAAAAATTTGCTGACTTTCAGATATTTTTTTAAAGGATAGATTTCTTCACCATTTTTGAGACTTAGGAAATGTTATGTTACTACTTATGGCTGCTACATGGTATTTTTTTCTTTTATTAATCTTTAAAAATGGCGGAGGTATGGCACGATCTTCTAAACTGCATTTTCAAGACTGGCGTGACGTATAGCCAAAAAAGTAATCGATTGATTCTGATGAAATTTGGTATAAATCTTTTTAAATTTGTTGTTTAATGCATGACCGTAAAGGTTTTTGGAAATTAGAAAAAAAAGCATTGTTTATTGCAAAATGTAGCTATTGTTTTCGAAAAATCAATTATTTTTGTTTCAAAGCGTACAGTTTAATCGATTTTTTATATTTATCACTTTTTCTTGGTTCATATTCTGTGTATGAGTGTTAATTAAAGCAAAATCTTCTTGTTCTGTTTGAGAAAATCTTCTCTGGTTTTTTTCTGATTAATCGCACCGACGCTACGTGCCACGCCGACAACATCGGCCTCAACTCGTTTAGAAGACCGTGTCATACTTTCACCATTGTTAAAGATTAATTTACAAAATACGACGTAAGAGCCAAACGTAGTAATAAAACATATACCCTAGGTCTAAAAATGGTGAAGAAATCTTTCCTTTAATGAAAAATCATGAAAATCAGCAATTGTTTCCTCGCCCAATCTATCTCTCCCCTCAAGGGCTTAGACGAGCTGACATTTTTTCAAGTATATGATTTTGGTTTTCGACGGATTTCCGAAAGATAACATTTCAAAAATATCCTCTGAAAATTCCAAGCCAGTTCGTCAAAAATGGGAGAAGTTATGGGGCTATGTAGGTAGGCTCTGCGAACCGACGAACTTTAAAGGCTTTTTTGCAAATTACTTTTTTCAAAATCAATGACAACTATATCTTAAAAACCGCTGCACCTGTTAACTTCAATTTTACAAGCTTCTTTTACATAGCGAAAAGCAGCGCTCGAACCAAGGATTTTATAAGTACATGATTTTTGTATCCTCAAAAATAGAGGGTGTTTCCCCCCTAAATCGATACTTGCACTTTGGACTGTCGACATTTTTTCAAAATGTCTGCATATCTGTACACGCTACTGTATCTACCACATTTATAAATATTTTTCAATAAAAACATTGTAAAAGATACTTTCTAACGCATAACCAAAAATTTGGAAACCTGCACGCGTTTTCTGAGAAAAAATTCACGAAAGTTACCCTTTTTCCCAGCCACGAGCTAGGTGTAATCCGTTAATATGAACAATCATTGAAGAAATTTCCTAAAAACTAAAAAATTGCGCACAAAGCATCCCATACAGTTTTGTTATATATAAAAAGAGTGATTTCCGGACAAAACATGCCAGGTTATGGGTCAATTTGTGTTAATTGCTCAATTTTGTATTTTGTTTGAATTTTTTTCTTTATTTTCGCTACACATTGCTCCTCGAAGATATTAACGAACTGCAGAGACCATTTGTGAAAATTAAAAAGTTGCACAGAATTCACGACTATTCGTCAATTATTCTCTCCATGCATCAACCGGGTGGTCAAAATTAAGTGCACCGTTGAGCCTCTCACGTTTAAGGATGTTGAGTCCCAAATCGCAAATGATGATAAAATTCTGAAAATTTGGTATGTTTTTGTATGAATTATTTCAGAGGTCGTGTAACAATTTCACGATAATTAGGAAGCTCGTTATTGAACTATTAACATTTACAAATTAAATGTTGTTTTATGGAAGCTGATGTAACTTTGCAATAAGTTTTTCTTTTGACCTCTCAATTTTATAATATCTACAATATACTGAAAGCAACGGAAACAAAACGAAGTTTATTGATACATTTTTTTTCATTTCTTTTAAAAATTGTTCTTCACAAAATGTTAATTTTTTAATAACGAGCATCGTGAAATTTTAACACGACCTCTTAAATACTTCATACAAAAACATACCAAATTTTCAGAATTTTCTCATTATTTTTTATTTCAACCCTTAAGGAGGTTGAAGTAATGATGATAGAATTCTGAAAATTTGGTATGTTTTTACATGAAGTATTCAGGCGGTCGTGTAAGAATTTCATGACGATTAAAAAGCTATTTATTGAACAATTAACATTAACATGTTTCATAGGGACTCAACATCCTTAAAGGTTCTCCACGAGATTGTTTATAAGTTCTTTAATTATTCATATTTTTTATGAAATTCGGTACAAAACTTTGCTATATGAATAGAAATAAATGTCCAAATTATTTTTTTACTCACCTTAGTTCTTCAAAATAATTTTTTTTAAACACCCCTGATTTTCGGATCATCGCAGTGAGAGAATTTCTTCAAAAGTTGGTAAGTTTTTAATATATATATATATATATATTACATTCTAAAACGATTTAGTGATATTTATTGAAACTTCCGAGTTAAAGTTTACTGGGCGTGTAGATTTCAAAAAAACTCAATGTTCCTTAATGCGGGAAACCAGATTACATTACTTGAAAAATCGACCTATGTGAAGTTGGCAACTGACGTTACAGAAAGTAATTTTTTTTTTTTGCATTCGTTTGTACTCGGTTTGTACCCGTTTGTACCGTCTTAAATTTCGTTTGTACCTTAAGGGGGAAAAAAGTACGAGGGTATGAAAAAATGAACCGCAACCCATTTAGAGCTAAGCAATTTTAATAAACGTGACTGAAAAGAGAATCGTTTGTACCCGTTTGTACCGTTAAAAATTTTTTTCTTTGATTTTTTTTTCAAATTTTTTTCTGGAAAAAAAAATTTTCGATTTTTTTTTTATTTTTATTTCCGTTCGTACCGACAAGTATATCGTTTGGACCACCTAGAAATTGTTTCTATTCATTCGTATCGGTGAGTACATCGTTTCTACCACCGTGTAATCGTTTATACCCATTCGTACTGACGAGTATATCGTTTGTACCAACGAGAAAACGTTTGTACCCGTCTGTACTATCGAACAATCGTTTGTACCCGATCGTATCGACGAGTACATCGTTTGTACCACCGAGAAAACGTTTGTACCCATCTGTACTATCGAGCAATCGTTTGTACCTGTTCGTATCGACGAGTACATCGTTTGTACCACCGTGGAAACGTTTGTACCCGTCTGTACTATCGAGCAATCGTTTGTACCCGTTCATATCAACGAGTATGTCGTTTGTACCACCGAGAGATCGTTTGTACTCATTCGTACCGGCGATTAATCGTTTGTACCCATTCGTACTGACGAGAATATCGTTTGTACCAACGAGAAAACGTTTGTACCCGTCTGTACTATCGAGCAATCGTTTGTACCTGTTCGTATCGACGAGTATATCGTTTGTACCACCGAGAAATCGTTTGTACCCGTCTGTACTATCGAGCAATCGATTGTACCCGTTCGTATCGACGAGAATATCGTTTGTACCACCGAGAAAACGGTTGTACCCGTCTGTACTATCGAGGAATCGTTTGTACCCATTCGTTCTGGCGAGTATATCGTTTGTACCACCCAGAAAACGTTTGTACCCATCTGTACTATCGAGCAATCGTTTGTACCCGTTCGTATCGACGAGTACATCGTTTGTACCACCGAGGAAACGTTTGTACCCGTCTGTACTATCGAGCAATCGATTGTACCGGTTCGTATCGACGAGTATATCGATTGTACCACCGACAAAACGTTTGTACCCATCTGTACTATCGAGCAATCGTTAGTACCCGTTCGTATCGACGAGTACAACGTTTGTACCACCGAGGAAACGTTTGTACCCGTCTGAACTATCGAGCACTCGATTGTACCCGTTCGTATCGACGAGTATGTCGTTTGTACCACCGAGAAATCGTTTGTACCCGTCTGTACTGTCGACCAATCGTTTGTACCCATTCGTATCAACGAGTATTTCGTATGTACCACCGAGAAAACGTTTGTCCCCGTCTGTACTATCGGGCAATCGTTTGTACCCATTCGTACTGACGAGTATATCGTTTGTACCAACGAGAAAACGTTTGTACCCGTCTGTACTATCGAGCAATCGTTTGTACCCGTTCGTATCGACGAGTATATCGTTTGAACCACCGAGAAATCGTTTGTACCCGTCTGTACTATCGAGCAATCGATTGTACCCGTTCGTATCGACGAGAATATCGTTTGTACCACCGAGAAAACTTTTGTACCCGTCTGTACTATCGAGGAATCCTTTGTACCCATTCGTTCTGACGAGTATATCGTTTGTACCACCGAGAAAACGGTTGTACCCGTCTGTACTATCGAGGAATCGTTTGTACCCATTCGTTCTGACGAGTATATCGTTTGTACCACCGAGGAAACGTTTGTACCCATCTGTACTATCGAGCAATCGTTTGTACCCGTTCGTATCGACGGGTACATCGTTTGTACCACCGAGGAAACGTTTGTACCCGTCTGTACTATGGAGCAATCGTTTGTACCCGTTCGTATCGACGAGTATGTCTTTTGTACCACCGAGAAATCGTTTGTACCCGTCTGTACTATCGACCAATCGTTCGTACCCATTCGTATCAACGAGTATTTCGTATGAACCACCGAGAAATCGTTTGTACCCGTCTGTACTATCGACCAATCGTTTGTACCCGTTCGTATCGACGAGTATATCGTTTGTACCACCGAGGAATCGTTTGTACGCGTCTGTACTATCGAGCAATCGATTGTACCCGTTCGTATCGACGAGTATATCGTTTGTACCACCGAGAAAATGTTTGTACCCGTCTGTACTATCGAGCAATCGTTTGTACCCATTCGTATCGACGAGTATATCGTTTGTACCACCGAGAAATCGTTTGTACCCGTCTGTACTATCGACCAATCGTTTGTACCCAATCGTATCGACGAGTATTTCGTATGTACCACCGAGAAAACGTTGGTACCCGTCTGTACTATCGGGCAATCGGTTGTACCCATTCGTACTGACGAGTATATCGTTTTTACCAACGAGAAAACGTTTGTACCCGTATGTACTATCGAGCAATCGTTTGTACCCGTTCGTATCGACGAGTATATCGGTTGTACCACCGAGAAATCGTTTGTACCCGTCTGTACTATCGAGCAATCGATTGTACCCGTCCGGATCGACGAGTATATCGTTTGTTCCACCGAGAAAACGTTTGTACCCGTCTGTACTATCGAGGAATCGTTTGTACCCATTCGTTCTGACGAGTATATCGTTTGTACCACCGAGAAAACGTTTGTACCCGTCTGTACTATCGAGCAATCGTTTGTACCCATTCGTATCGACGAGTATATCATTTGTACCACCGAGAAATCGTTTGTACCCCTCTGTACTATCGACCAATCGTTTGTACCCATTCGTATCGACGAGTATTTCGTATGTACCACCGAGAAAACGTTTGTACCCGTCTGTACTATCGGGCAATCGGTTGTACCCATTTGTACTGACGAGTATATCGTTTTTACCAACGAGAAAACGTTTGTACCCGTATGTACTATCGAGCAATCGTTTGTACCCGTTCGTATCGACGAGTATATCGTTTGTACCACCGAGAAATCGTTCGTACCCGTCTGTACTATCGAGCAATCGTTTGTACCCATTCGTACTGACGAGTGTATCGTTTGTACCAGCGAGAAAACGATTGTACCCGTCTGTACTATCGAGCAATCGATTGTACCCGTTCGTATCGACGAGTATATCGTTTGTACCATCGAGAAAACGTTTGTACCTGTCTGTACTATCGAGGAATCGTTTGTACCCATTCGTCCTGACGAGTATATCGGTTGTACCACCGAGAAAACGTTTGTACCCATCTGTACTGTCTAGCAATCGTTTGTACCCGTTCGTATCGACGAGTATATCGTTTGTACCACCGAGGAAACGTTTGTACCCGTCTGTAATATCGAGCAATTGTTTGTACCCATTCGTACTAACGAGTATATCGTTTGTACCAACGAGAAAACGATTGTACCCGTCGGTACTATCGAGCAATCGTTTGTACCGGTCTGTAATATCGAGCAATCGTTTGTACCCCCTCGTACTGACGAGTATATCGTTTGTACCACCGAGAAAACGTTTGTACCCGTCTGTACTATCGAGCAATCGTTTGTACCCATTCGTATCAACGAGTATATCGTTTGTACCACCGACAAAACGTTTGTACCCGTTGGTATCGACGAATATATCGTTTGTACCACCGCGGAAACGTTTGTACCCGTCTGCACTATTGAGGAATTGTTTGTACCCATTCGCACTGACAAGTATATCGTTTGTACCACCGAGAAAACGTTTGTACCCATCTGTACTATCGAGGAATCGTTTTTACCCTTTCGTACTGACCAGTGTATCGTTTGTACCATCGAGAAAACGTTTGTGCCCGTCTGTACCATCGAGAAATCGTTTGTACCCGTTCGTATCGACGAGTATGTCGTTTGTACCACCGAGGAAACGTTTGTACGCGTCTGGACTATCGAGCAATCGTTTGTACCCGGTCGTATCGACAGTATATCGATTGTACCACCGAGAAATCGATTGTACCAGTTGGTATCGACGAGTATTACGTATGTACCACCGAGAAAACGTTTGTACCCGTCTGTACTATCGAGCAGTCGTTTGTACCGGTCTGTAATATCGAGCAATCGTTTGTACACCCTCGTACTAACGAGTATATCGTTTGTACCACCGAGAAAACGTTTGTACCCGTCTGTACTATCGAGCAATCGTTTGTACCCATTCGTATCAACGAGTATATCGTTTGTACCACCGACAAAACGATTGTACCTGTTGGTATCGCCAAATATATCGTTTGTACCACCGCGGAAACGTTTGTACCCGTCTGTACTATTGAGGAATCGTTTGCACTCATTCGTACATCGTTCGAATTCGTATATCGTTTGTACCACCGAGAAAACGTTTGTACCCGTCTCTACTATCGAGAAATCGTTTGTACTCGTTCGTATCGACAAGTATTTCGTTTGTACCACCGAGAAAACGTTTGTACCCGTCTGTACTATCGAGCAATCGTTTGTACCCATTCGTACTGACGAGTGTATCGTTTGTACCCGCGAGAAAACGTTTGTACCCGTCTGTACTATCGAGCAATCGTTTGTACCCATTCGTACTAACGAGTGTATAGTTTATACCAGCGAGAAAAAGTTTGTACCCGTCGGCACTATCAAGCAATCGTTTGTACCGGTCTGTAATATCGAGCAATGGTTTGTACCCCCTCGTACTGACGAGTATATCGATTGTACGACCGACAAAACGATTGTACCCGTTGCCATCGACGAATATATCGTTTGTCCCACCGCGGAAACGTTTGTACCCGTCTGTACTATTGAGGAATCGTTTGTACCCATTCGTACGGACAAGTATATCGTTTGTACCACCGAGAAAACGTTTGTACCCGTCTGTACTATCGTGGAATCGTTTTTACCCATTCGTACTGACGAGTATATCGTTTGTACCACTGAGAAGACGTTCGGACCCGTCTGTATTATCGAGGAATCTTTTTTACCCATTCGTACTGATGCGTATTCGTTTGTACCACCGAGAAAACGTTTGTACCCGTCTGTACTATCGAGAAATCGTATGTACCCGTTCGTATCGACGAGTATGTCGTTTGTACCGCCGAGGTAACGTTTGTACGCGTCTGGACTATCGAGCAATCGTTTGTACCCGGTCGTATCGACAGTATATCGATTGTACCACCGAGAAATCGTTTGTACCCGTGAGTATCGACGAGTATTACGTATGTACCACCGAGAAAACGTTTGTACCCGTCTGTACTATCGAGCAATCGTTTGTACCCATTCGTATTAACGAGTATATCGTTTGTACCACCGACAAAACGTTTGTACCCGTTGGTATCGACAAATATATCGTTTGTACCACCGCGGAAACGTTTGTACCCGTCTGTACTATTGAGGAATCGTTTGTACTCATTCGTACTGACAAGTATATCGTTTGTTCCACCGAGAAAACGTTTGTACCCGTCTGTACTATCGTGAAATCGTTTTTACCCATTCGTACATCGTTCGAATTCGTATATCGTTTGTACCACCGAGAAAACGTTTGTACCCGTCTGTACTATCGAGAAATCGTTTGTACCCGTTCGTATCGACGAGTATTTCGTTTGTACCACCGAGAAAACGTTTGTACCCGTCTGTACTATCGAGCAATCGTTTGTACCCATTCGTACTGACGAGTGTATCGTTTGTACCCGCGAGAAAACGTTTGTACCCGTCTGTACTATCGAGCAATCGCTTGTACCCATTCGTACTAACAAGTGTATAGTTTATACCGACGAGAAAAAGTTTGTACCCGTCGGCACTATCAAGCAAACGTTTGTACCGGTCTGTAATATCGAGCAATGGTTTGTACCCCCTCGTACTGACGAGTATATCGATTGTACAACCGACAAAACGTTTGTACCCGTTGGTATCGACGAATATATCGTTTGTCGCACCGCGGAAACGTTTGTACCCGTCTGTACTATTGAGAAATCGTTTGTACCCATTCGTACGGACAAGTATATCGTTTGTACCACCGAGAAAACGTTTGTACCCGTCTGTACTATCGTGGAATCGTTTTTACCCATTCGTACTGACGAATATATCGTTTGTACCACTGAGAAGACGTTTGTACCCGTCTGTATTATCGAGGATTCTTTTTTACCCATTCGTACAGACGCGTATTCGTTTGTACCACCGAGAAAACGTTTGTACCCGTCTGTACTATCGAGAAATCGTTTGTACCCGTTCGTATCGACGAGTATGTCGTTTGTACCACCGAGGAAACGTTTGTACGCGTCTGGACTATCGAGCAATCGTTTGTACCCGGTCGTATCGACAGTATATCGATTGTACCACCGAGAAATCGTTTGTACCCGATAGTATCGATGAGTATTACGTATGTACCACCGAGAAAACGTTTGTACCTGCCTGTACTATCGAGCAATCGTTTGTACCGGTCTGTAATATCGAGCAATCGTTTGTACCCCCTCGTACTGACGAGTAGATCGTTTGTACCACCGAGAAAACGTTTGTACCCGTCTGTACTATCGAGCAATCGTTTGTACCCATTCGTATCAACGAGTATATCGTTTGTACCACCGAAAAAACGTTTGTACCCGTTGGTATCGACGAATATATCATTTGTACCACCGCGGAAACGTTTGTACCCGTCTGCACTATTGAGGAATCGTTTGTACCCATTCGCACTGACAAGTATATCGTTTGTACCACCGAGAAAACGTTTGTACCCATCTGTACTATCGAGGAATCGTTTGTACCCATTCGTTCTGACGAGTATATCATTTGTACAACCGAGAAAACGTTTGTACCCATCTGTACTATCGAGCAATCGTGTGTACCCGTTCGTATCGACGAGTACCTCGTTTGTACCACCGAGGAAACGTTTGTACCCGTCTGTAATATCGAGCAATCGTTTGTACCCGTTCGTATCGATGAGTATGTCGTTTGAACCACCGAGAGATCGTTTGTACTCATTCGTACCGGTGATTAATCATTTGTACCCATTCGTACTGACGAGAATATCGTTTGTACCACCGAGAAATCGTTTGTACCCGTCTGTACTATCGACCAATCGTTTGTACCCATTCGTATCAACGAGTATTTCGTATGTACCACCGAGAAAACGTTTGTACCCGTCTGTCCTATCGAGCAATCGATTGTACCCGTTCGTATCGACGAGTATATCGTTTGTACCACCGAGAAAACGTTTGAACCCACCTGTACTATCGAGCAATCGTTTGTACCCGTTCGTATCGACGAGTACATCGTTTGTACCACCGAGAAAACGTTTGTACCCGTCTGTACTATCGAGGAATCGTTTGTACCCATTCGTACTGACGAGTGTATCGTTTGTAACCGCGAGAAAACGTTTGTACCCGTCTGTACTATCGAGCAATCGTTTGTACCCATTCGTACCAACGAGTGTATAGTTTATACCAGCGAGAAAAAATTTGTACCCGTCGGCACTATCAAGCAATCGTTTGTACCGGTCTGTAATATCGAGCAATGGTTTGTACCCCCTCGTACCGACGAGTATATCGATTGTACGACCGACAAAACGTTTGTACCCGTGCGGATCGACGAATATATCGTTTGTCCCACCGCGGAAACGTTTGTACCCGTCTGTACTATTGAGGAATCGTTTGTACCCATTCGTACGGACAAGTATATCGTTTGTACCACCGAGAAAACGTTTGTACCCGTCTGAACTATCGTGGAATCGTTTTTACCCATTCGTACTGACGAGTAAATCGTTTGTACCACTGAGAAGACGTTTGTACCCATCTGTATTATCGAGGATTCTTTTTTACCCATTCGTACTGACGCGTATTCGGTTGCACCGCCGAGAAAACGTTTGTACCCGTCTGTACTATCGAGAAATCGTTTGTACCCGTTCGTATCGACGAGTATGTCGCTTGTACCACCGAGGACACGTTTGTACGCGTCTGGACTATCGAGCAATCGTTTGTACCCATTCGGATCAACGAGTATATCGTTTGTACCAGCGACAAAACGTTTGTACCCGTTGGTATCGACGAATATATCGTTTGTACACCGCGGAAACGTTTGTACCCGTCTGCACTATTGAGGAATCGTTTGTACCCATTCGCACTGACAAGTATATCGTTTGTACCACCGAGAAAACGTTTGTACCCATCTGTACTATCGAGGAATCGTTTGTACCCATTCGTTCTGACGAGTATATCGTTTGTACCACCGAGAAAACGTTTGTACCCATCTGTACTATCGAGCAATCGTTTGTACCCGTTCGTATCGACGAATACATCGTGTGTACCACCGAGGAAACGTTTGTACCCGTCTGTACTATCGAGCAATCGTTTGTACCCGTTCGTATCGACGAGTATGTCGCTTGAACCACCGAGAGATCGTTTGTACTCATTTGTACCGGTGATTAATCGTTTGTACCCATTCGTACTGACGAGAATATCGTTTGAACCACCGAGAAATCGTTTGTACCCGTCTGTACTATCGACCAATCGTTTGTACCCATTCGTATCAACGAGGATTTCGTATGTACCACCGAGAAAACGTTTGTACCCGTCTGTACTATCGGGCAATCGTTTGTACCCATTCGTACTGACGAGTATATCGTTTGTACCAACGAGAAAACGTTTGTACCCGTCTGTACTATCGAGCAATCGTTTGTACCTGTTCGTATCTACGAGTATATCGTTCGTACCACCGAGAAATCGTTTGTACCCGTCTGTACTATCGAGCAATCGATTGTACCCGTTCGTATCGACGAGTATATCGTTTGTACCACCGAGAAAACGTTTGTACCCATCTGTACTATCGAGCAATCGTTTGTACCCGTTCGTATCGACGAGTACATCGTTTGTACCACCGAGGAAACGTTTGTACCCGTCTGTACTATCGAGCAATCGTTTGTACCCGTTCGTATCGACGAGTATGTCGTTTGAACCACCGAGAGTTCGTTTGTACTCATTCGTACCGGTGATTAATCGTTTGAACCCATCCGTACTGACGAGAATATCGTTTGTACCACCGAGAAATCGTTTGTACCCGTCTGTACTATCGACAAATCATTTGTACCCATTCGTATCAACGAGTACTTCGTATGTACCACCGAGAAAACGTTTGTACCCGTCTGTACTATCGGGCAATCGTTTGTACCCATTCGTACTGACGAGTATATCGTTTGTACCACCGAGAAAACGGTTGTACCCGTCTGTACTATCAAGGAATCGTTTGTACCCATTCGTTCTGGCGAGTATATCGTTTGTACCACCGAGAAATCGTTTGGACCCGTCTGTACTATCGACCAATCGTTTGTACCCGTTCGTATCGACGAGTATATCGTTCGTACCACCGAGAAATCGTTTGTACCCGACTGTACTATCGAGCAATCGTTTGTACCCGTTCCTATCGACGAGTATGACGTTTGTACCACCGAGAAAATGTTTGTACCCGTCTGTACTATCGACCAATCGTTTGTACCCATTCGTATCAACGAGTATTTTGTATGTACCACCGAGAAAACGTTTGTCCCTGTCTGAACTATCGGGCAATCGTTTGTACCCATTCGTACTGACGAGTATATCGTTTGTACTAACGAGAAAACGATTGTACCCGTCGGCACTATCGATCAATCGTTTGTACCGGTCTGTAATATCGAGCAATCATTTGTACCCCCTCGTACTGACGAGTATATCGTTTGTACCACCGAGAAAACGTTTGTACCCGTCTGTACTATCGAGAAATCGTTTGTACCCGTTCGTATCGACGAATATATCATTTGTACCACCGGGAAACGTTTGTACGCGTCTGTACTATCGAGCAATCGTTTGTACCCGGTCGTATCGACGAGTATATCGTTTGTACCACCGAGGAAACGTTCGTACGCGTCTGTACTATCGAGCATTCGTTTGTACCCGGCCGTATCGACAGTATATCGACTGTACCACCGAGAAATCGTTTGTACCCGTTGGTATCGACAAGTATTACGTATGTACCACCGAGAAAACGTTTGTACCCGTCTGTGATATTGAGCAATCGTTTGTACCAATTCGTACTGACGAGTATATCGTTTGTACCACCGAGAAAACGTTTGTTCCCGTCTGTACTATCGAGCAATCGTTTGTACCCATTCGTACTGACGAGTGTATCGTTTGTACCAGCGAGAAAACAATTGTACCCGTCTGTACTATCGAGCAATCGTTTGTACCCATTCGTACTGACGAGTGTATCGTTTGTACCAGCGAGAAAACGTTTGTACCCGTCTGTGCTATCGAGCAATCGATTATACCCGTTCGTATCGACGAGTATATCGTTTGTACCACCGAGCAATCGTTTGAACCCGTCTGTATTATCGATCAATCGTTTGTACCCGTTCGTATCGACGAGTGTATCGTTTGCACCACCGAAAAAACGTTTGTACCCGTCTGTACTATCGAGGAATCGTTTTTACCCATTCGTACTGACGAGTATATCGTTTGTACCACCGACAAATCGTTTGTACCCGTTGGTATCAACGAATATATCGATTGTACCACCGCGGAAACGTTTGTACCCGCCTGTACCATTGAGGAATCGCTTGTACGCATTTGTACTGACAAGTATATCGTTTGTACCACCGAGAAAACGTTTGTAACCGTCTGAACTATCGAGGAATCGTTTTTACCCATTCGTACTGACGAGTATATTGTTTTTACCACCGTGAAAACGTTTGTACTCGTCTGTACTATCGAGCAATCGTTTGTACCCATTCGTACTGACGAGTATATCGTTTGTACCAACGAGAAAACGATTGTACCCGTCGGCACTATCGAGCAATCTTTGTACCGGTCTGTAATATCGAGCAATCATTTGTACCCCCTCGTACTGACGAGTATATCGTTTGTACCACCGAGAAAACGTTTGTACCCGTCTGTACAATCGAACAATCGTTTGTACCCGTTCGTATCAGCGAGTATATCGTTTGTACCACCGACAAAACGTTTGCACCCGTTGGTATCGATGAATATATCGTTTGTACCACCGAGAAAACGTTTGTACCCGTCTGTACCATCGAGCAATCGTTTGTACCCCCTCGTACTGACGAGTATATCGTTTGTACCTGCGAGAAAACGTTTGTACCCGTCTGTACTATCGAACAATCGTTTGTACCCATTCGTATCAACGAGTATATCGTTATGACGTTGAAGTTTGCATCGTTGGAATGCAACGGAAATGAATATTTCCGAATTCCTTTGATTTCTTGTAGCAAATTTCGCTTACGAAAATCGTTCAGCCATTTTTTAAGATACTCGTTTACTTTTTTTTAAACGCCACGATATAAATCTATCCAAAAATATCTATAATAAAAATGTGGAAAAATAAAATGTAAAAAAGCGTTGCGTTCCAACGATGCAAACTTCAGCACCATATATCGTTTGTACCACCGACAAAACGTTTGTACCCGTTGGTATCGACAAATATATCGTTTGTACCCCCGCGGAAACGTTTGTACCCGGCCGTACTATTGAGGAATCGTTTGTACCCATTCGTACTGACAAGTATATCGTTTGTACCACCGAGAAAACGTTTGTACCCGTCTGTACAATCGTGGAATCGTCTTTACCCATTCGTACATCGTTCGAATTCGTATGTCGTTTGTACTACCGAGAAAACGTTTGTACCCGTCTGTACTATCGAGCAATCGTTTGTACCCATTCGTACTGACGAGTGTATAGTTTGTACCAGCGAGAAAAAGTTTGTACCCGTCTGTACTGTCGAGCAATCGTTTGTACCCATTCGTTCTGACGAGTATATCGTTTGTACCATGGAGAAAACGTTTGTACCCATCTGTACTATCGAGCAATCGTTTGTACCCGTTCGTATCGACGAGTACATCGTTTGTACCACCGAGGAAACGTTTGTACCCGTCTGTACTATCGAGCAATCGTTTGTACTCGTTCGTATCGACGAGTATGTCGTTTGTACCACCGAGAGATCGTTTGTACTCATTCGTACCGGCGATTAATCGTTTGTACCCATTCGCACTGACGAGAATATCGTTTGTACCAACGAGAATTTGTTTGTACCCGTCTGTACTATCGATTAATCGTTTGTACCCATTCGTACTGACGGGAATATCGTTTGTACCAACGAGAAATTGTTTGTACCCGTCTGTACTATCGAGCAATCGTTTGTACCCGTTCGTATCGACAGTATATCGTTTGTACCACCGAGAAATCGTTTGTACCCGTTGGTATCGACGAGTATTTTGTATGTACCATAGAGGAAACGTTTGTACCCGTCTGTACTATCGAGCAATCGATTGAACCCATTCGTACTGACGAGTATATCATTTGTACCAACGAGAAAACGGTTGTACCCGACTGTATTATCGAGCAATCGTTTGTACCCGCTCGTATCGACGAGTTTATCGTTTGTACCACCGAGAAATCGTTTGTACCCGTCTGTACTATCGACCAATCGTTTGTACCCATTCGTATCAACGATTATTTCGTATGTACCACCGAGAAAACCTTTCTATCCGTCTGTACTATCGGGCAATCGTTTGTACCCATTCGTACTGACGAGTATATCGTTTGTACCAACGAGAAAACGTTTGTACCCGTCTTTCCTATCGAGCAATCGTTTGTACCCGTTCGTATCGACGAGTATATCGTTCGTACCGCCGAGAAATCGTTGGTACCCGTCTGTGTTATCGAGCAATCGATTGTACCCGATCGTATCGACGAATACATCGTTTGTACCACCGAGAAAACGTTTGTACCCATCTGTACTATCGAGCAATCGTTTGTACCCGTTCGTATCGACGAGTACATCGTTTGTACCACCGAGGAAACGTTTGTACCCGTCTGTACTATCGAGCAATCGTTTATACCCGTTCGTATCGATGAGTACATCGTTTGTACCACCGAGGAAACGTTTGTACCCGTCTGTACTATCGAGCAATCGTTTGTGCCCGTTCGTATCGACGAGTATGTCGTTTGTACCACCGAGAAAACGTTTGTACCCGTCTGTACTATCGAGGAATCGTTTGTACCCATTCATTCTGACGAGTATATCGTTTGTACCAACGAGAAAACGTTCGTACCCGTCTGTACTATCGAGCAATCGTTTGTACCCGTTCGTATCGACGAGTATATCGTTTGTACCACCGAGAAATCGTTTGTACCCGTCTGTACTATCGAGCAATCGATTGTACCCGTTCGTATCGACGAGTATATCGTTTGTACCACCGAGAAAACGTTTGTACCTGTCTGTACTATCGAGGAATCGTTTGTACCCATTCGTTCTGACGAGTATATCGTTTGTACCACCGAGAAAACGTTTGTACCCATCTGTACTATCGAGCAATCGTTTGTACCCGTTCGTATCGACGAGTACATCGTTTGTACCAACGAGAAAACGTTTGTACCCGTCTGTACTATCGAGCAATCGTTTGTACCCGTTCGTGTCGACGAGTATATCGTTTGTACCACCGAGAAATCGTTTGTACCCGTCTGTGCTATCGAGCAATCGATTATACCCGTTCGTATCGACGAGTATATCGTTTGTACCACCGAGAAAACGTTTGTACCCGTCTGTACTATCGAGCAATCCTTTGTACCCATTCGTACTGACGATTATATCATTTGTACCAACGAGAAAACGTTTATACCCGTCTGTACCATCGACCAATCGTTTGTACCCATTCGTATCGACGAGTATTTCGTATGTACCATCGAGAAAACGTTTGTACCCGTCTGTACTATCGGGCAATCGTTTGTACCCGTTCGTATCGACGCGTATATCGTTTGTACCACCGAGAAATCGTTTGTACCCGTCTGTACTATCGAGCAATCGATTGTACCCGTTCGTATCGACGAGTATATCTTTTGTACCACCGAGAAAACGTTTGTACCCGTCTGTTCTATCGAGCAATCGTTTGTACCCATTCGTACTGACGATTATATCATTTGTACCAACGAGAAAACGTTTGTACCCATCTGTATTATCGAGCAATCGTTTGTACCCGTTCGTACTGACGATTATATCATTTGTACCAACGAGAAAACGTTTGTACCCGTCTGTACCATCGACCAATCGTTTGTACCCATTCGTATCGTCGAGTATTTCGTATGTACCATCGAGAACACGTTTGTACCCGTCTGTACTATCGGGCAATCGTTTGTACCCGTTCGTATCGACGCGTATATCGTTTGTACCACCGAGAAATCGTTTGTACCCGTCTGTACTATCGAGCAATCGATTGTACCCGTTCGTATCGACGAGTATATCTTTTGTACCACCGAGAAAACGTTTGTACCCGTCTGTTCTATCGAGCAATCGTTTGTACCCATTCGTACTGACGATTATATCATTTGTACCAACGAGAAAACGTTTGTACCCGTCTGTATTATCGAGCAATCGTTTGTACCCGTTCGTATCGACAGTATATCGTTTGTACCACCGAGAAATCGTTTGTACCCGTTGTTATCGACGAGTATGTCGTTTGTACCACCGAGAGATCGTTTGTACTCATTCGTACCGGCGATTAATCGTTCGTACCCATTCGTACTGACGAGTTTATCATATGTACCACCGAGAAATTGTTTGTACCCGTCGGTACTATGGAGCAATCGTCTGTACCCGGTCGTACTGACGAGTATAGCGTTTGTACTACTGAGAAAACGTTTGTACCCATCTGTACTATCGAGCAATCGTTTCTACCCAGTCGTATTGACGAGCATATCATTTGTACCACAGAGAAATCGTTTGTACCCATGTACGCTTACTTACTTACTTACTCTACGAAACTTACGCTTGGCGGTACAAACGATATACTCCTTGGCACGAAAAAGTAGAAATTATTGCTCGGTAGTACAAACGACATACTCGTCAGTATGGACCGAAACACAAGATTAAGTGCTGGTACAAATGATTTACTCGTTGGTACGAACCGGTACAAACGATTGCTCGATGATGGAAACCCAAGCAAACGATTTCTCGGCGGTACAAACGATCTGCTCGCCAGGACGAATGGGTACAAACGTTTCCTCGGTGGTACAAACGATATACTCGTCGATACGAACGGGTATAAACGATTGCACGATAGTACAGACGATTACAAACGATTTCTCGGTGGTACAAACGATATACTCGTCGATACGAATGGGTACAAACGATTGCTCGATAGTACAGACGGGTACAAACGTTTTCTCGGTGGTACAAACGATATACTCGTCAGTACGAACGGGTACATACGATTGCTCGATAAGACAGACAGGTACGAACTTTTTCTCGATGGTACAAACGACATACTCGTAAGTACGAACGGGTACAAACGATTGCTCGCTAGTACAGACGGATAGAAACGTTTTCTCGGTGGTACAAACGATATACTCGTCAGTACGAATGGGTACAAGCGATTGCTCGATAGTACAGACTGGTGCAAACGGTTCCTCGGTGGTACAAACGATATACTCGTCGATACCAACGGGTACAAACGATTTCTCGGTGGTACAAACGATATACTCGTCGATACGAACGGGTACAATCGATTGCTCGATAGTACAGACAGGTACGAACTTTTTCTCGGTGGTACAAACGATATACTCGTCAGTACGAACGGGTACAAACGATTGCTCGATAGTATAGCCGGGTAGAAACGTTGTCTCGGTGGTCCAAACGATATACTCGTCGATACTAACGGGTACAAACGATTTCTCGGTGGTACAAACGATTTCTCGGTGGTAAAAACGATATTCTCGTCGATACGAACGGGTACCAACGATTGCTCCATAGTACAGACGGGTACAAACGTTTTCTCGGTGGTACAAACGATATACTCGTCGATACGAACGGGTACAAACGATTTCTCGATAGTACAGACGGGTACAAACGTTTTCTCGGTGGTACAAACGATAAACTCATCGATACGAACGGGTACAAACGATTGATCGATAGTACAGACGGGTACAAACGATTGCTCGGTGGTACAAACGATATACTCGTCGATACGAACGGGTACAAATGAGTGCTCGATAGTACAGACGGGTACAAACGTTTTCTCGGTGGTACATACGAAATACTCGTTGATACGAATGGGTACAAACGATTGGTCGATAGTACAGACGGGTACAAAAGATTTCTCGGTGATACAAACGATATACTCGTCGATACGAACGGGTACAAACGATTGCTCGATAATACAGACGGGTACAAACATTTGCTCGTTGGTACAAATGATATACTCGTCAGTATGAATGGGTCCAAACGATTACTTGATAGTACAGACGGGTACAAACGTTTTCTCGGTGGTACATACGAAATACTCGTCGATACCAACGGGTACAAACGATTGCTCGATAGTACAGACGGGTACAAACGTTTTCTCGGTGGTACAAACGATATACTCGTCAGTACGAATGGGTATAAACGATTACACGGTGGTAGAAACGATGTACTCACCGATACGAATGAATAGAAACAATTTCTAGGTGGTCCAAACGATATACTTGTCGGTACGAACGGAAATTAAAAAAAAAAAATCGAAAAGTTTTTTTTTCCAGACATAAATTTGAAAAAAAAATTCAAAAAAAAAAATTTTCATCGGTACAAACGGGTACAAACGATTCTCTTTTCAGTCGCGTTTATTAAAATTGCTTAGCTCTCAATGGGTTGCGGTTCATTTTTTCATACCCTCGTACTTTTTTCCCCCTTAAGGTACAAACGAAATTTAAGACGGTACAAACGGGTACAAACCGAGTACAAACGAATGCAAAAAAAAAAAATTACTTTCTGTAAAGTCAGTTGCCAACTTCACATAGGTGAAAAATCGAATTTTATTTTATTCCATAAATTGTCAGTGAAACTATTCAAGAATATGTCCCCAAAGTAGTATAAATAATTCATTACTGCCTAGAATTTTTTGTTTTCGGTATTTTTTTTCAAACGCGTTTTTCTCGAATCGACTTTTTCAATTTCTATCCACTCTAGCTCAGAAAGTTTCTAACCTACAATTCAATAAAGTGATAGTTAGTTTCTTTATATAATTGCGCTTTATATGGACCTAAATTTGGAGTAATATCATTGTTTAAAGTATATATTTTATAGCAGAAAAGGTTATAAAATAATATCAAAATTTATACCCTTTTGTTTAAAAACCTCTAAGAAATAAAACGTTCAATTTTTCATCAGAGTTAGGTTCATATATAAGGAAAACATGTTCTCAAAGTAATCTTCAAACCGTATTGATTTCCGATAAAAAGTGTGGTCTCCAGAGTGTACACAAATGGCAAAGCCTAAAGGCAATCTTCAATTGGCGGCAGGTTATCCGTTCCATATTTTGAGAGGACACGCTTCAATAATATTAAAATATTTGTTTGAAAATATGTATAAAATATTCCCAAAGTTTGAATAAATTCTATTAGTTAATTTCTTGTCCAAATAAATCATGAAACTCCACTAAAAAAACGTCCTCTTTTACTGGTTTCCCGCCTTAATATCAATCCATGAAACGCTCGGACAACCTCAAGGTGTTCCTTTCGCACAGGGCCGTATTTTGTTGGCGCTTAAGGAGGGCCCTTTTGAATCCCCCCCCAAGTCACAATCACTTATTATACCAAACGATAAACAAGGATAAAAAATTTAGTAGATTTAGTCATTTTTACATTTATTCTGAAAAAGTCGCGGCTACGAAAATTCTTGTGCTAGTCACATTTTTCCACGTTTTATCATTAATATTTTCTTTAAAAATTCGGTGACCGCCCATTTTTATTGTCGTTGCGAAATATTTATATTTTTTTACACGCGCGAGCAGTTTATATCCGACATCTAGAGTTATTTAGTGTATGAATAATAATTCATGTATTTATATAATATCGTCTCTATAAAGCGCCGTATAAATGAGACGATTTTTAGAGTCGTAATTTTTCGTTAAAAGTTCGGTAATTTGGCTTGAAATATATTTTTACTCGATTATAGACGGAAATCAATTAATTGTTAAATGCTCGGGTTCGTGAAAGTAATGCCTTAAGGGAACATCACAGGGTACAATTATATTTAATCGATCTTTTTTTACATTGCCCAATAGTATAGACAGTTATAAATATGCAGTTCATATTTTAGGGGAAAATTCGAATTATTACGGTTGCCACAGCATTTTTCAGAAAAAGGGTTTCGACCCGCTGCGTGAAAGCAGGCGCAAACGGACGCGCTTTTCTTGAAATGTCGTTCTTCAAAACGGCGTACACTCTCAAAGGGTTACTGTTTCAAGCCATCCGTCTCAAACTTTGACCCCACATTCTTCATGCCATTCTTTATCTTGCTATGGAAGCTTTTTTTTAATCTTCATATTTTTTTAATGAAAAACTGTAAAAAAAAACTTTCATACTGATTAATAATCTTTTTACACATTTTCTTTCAGATAATATTTACGGCCACACCCGTGTACAGCGTGAGGACGCCTTTTTTTACGAAGACATTTTCAACCGTGAAAAAAATGTAAAAAATCAAAAATAAACGCATCAAACATTTATTTTCTGTTCTTCAGGAGCACTTTGATTTGCCATAAAAGAAATCAGACTGTTTAGCGTATTTTTACTATCGAAAAAAAATCGCGAAAATCAGCTATTCTTCGACTCGTTACACTGTGATGATCTCTTAAATGATCGAAGTTCATCACTTATGAACCGCATTAACGTGTAGAAGGGTGCGAGCTCTCCGATATACGAGGAAATCCGACAAATAAGACGATTGCGGTGCAAGCAAAATATTATAGTCGATTTCCTTCACCTTATTCTCATCCACAGTGGTGCGAATATTATTAAACAAGCAACGATTACAGTTGGAAGGTATATTCGATATACGTCGCGTACAGGATTATGAGAAGCAACGATAACGCCAGCGAACTGTTGGAGTTGCGTCTGCAAAATATTGAAATGCCGGTTAACTTTTCAGCGAAGTCCCAACGTGTCACGCCGAGGATTTTCTATATATACACCATTATCGTGCAGTGTACATTCATCGTTATGGACTTCGGCAACATGATGTTCAGTTACGGGTAGTAAATACAAACTGCTTTATATAAAAACAAAACAGTCATCTGATCGGTTTTTCCAAAAATATTTTGTAGTTCCGTAATACGAAGCCGTGGCCTGCTTCTGTCCTGCTCGCTCAAATTTCTTTATTATTCGCCGTAAACATCGTCGCTCTTTCATACAGGGAAGACTTCCGGATATAAAAATATTACGAATCGCCTTTCTCGCGTGAAATATTCTGCCTCGCAATCATTCGAACGCAAAAAACGCGTTTGAATGTAACGAAGGATAAAAGATTCGACTTCCATTTACCGACGTTTCTTTTTTTCGTCTTCTACCGCGCTATCCTTCGGCCTAAGTAACCGAATTGTGCTGGTATTGTGAGAATTCCGTGGGCGGCTCTCCTCTCTCGCACTCTTTTCCTTTCGATAGAGGATGAAAGTGAGTGTGTTTGAAACAGATGGGCATTTTCTTGGTCGTGTAGAGAATTTAGCAACTTCTGAGGGTGGGAGAAATTCCTGTCGCCTTAACACCTGCTGACATCTGTCGGTGGCATTGGTGTACTGCGCGATATACGAGGTTTGTTCAAAAAACAATGTGGCTTTATTCTTCTCAAAAAATAAATATTTATTCATCCATATCTATTTTGTCCCCTTCAAAGTAATCACCCTCAGGTATAATACACTTGTGACAGCGCTTTTTCCAATCCTGGAAGCACTTCTGATATGCGCTTTTTGATATGGCCTGGAGCTCTCCCGGCGATGCGGTCTTTACTCCTCAATCGTGGCAAATTTCCGTTCTTTCATGGGTCTTTTCAGTTTTGGGAACGGAAAAAATTCGCAGGGGGCCAAGTCCGGTGAATACGGTGGCTGAGGCATGATAACGGTGTTGTTATTGGCCAAAAAATCACTAACACGCATTGATGTGTGAGCAGGTACATTATCGTGATGCAAAAGCCATGAATTGTTTTGCCCCAAATCGATAGCAAAAATCGCCAAGCACACGAAACACGTCTGACCTTTATATCTGTCAAAAACCAACTAAATATGCAAAATGGCTGATAATAGGTTTGTTCGCGCTAGTTACACTTTCTACACTTTGACCAGATACAGGGTCTGTTCATTTAGCTACACTTTTCTATACTTCTTACACCTCCAGTGGACTTTCTATTACTGTATCTGGTCAAAGTGTAGAAAGTGTAGCTAGCGCGAACAAACCTACAGTAATAGAAAGTCCACTGGAGGTGTAAGATGTGTAGAAAAGTGTAGCTAAAACGAACAGACCCAATGTCAACATATGTTGGGAACATGTGTACCAACATAACAAAAAAAAATCGAAAATCGATTGTACGTAGCCCGCGAAATTTGAAAAGTCACCTTATTTTTTAAACAAACCTCGTACGCTCCGAGCACTACGTATAGTAGTACTGTATTTGGCCTTGATAATAAAAAGTATTCGTTCATCCGCTCGAAATATTAAACGTCTTCTCAATCTTGTTGAATCACAAACTCTTTATAAAACGTTGAGCCTTGAACGTTTTCCACCGTGTGAATAACCTGAACCGCCGGAGCTTTAGCGATAGTCAGTCGTGCCAATGGCAGAAACGGCCGCTATTGCCCAGTCCATCGGTCATTTTTCAAAAATAAAATTGCAACATATGTATCTCGAATTGCAAAAATGATAACTATCAATATTGTTTCCCGGCTTAGAAATACTTTAGAACGATATTAGGAGTTGGATATTGCCCAATGATAATTAATTTTCACATAAAATTTTATTCGCAAGAAGTTGGCAGCCTGCCGAAAACTCATTGTATTTTCATCCCCACTCTTGCAGCCAATGAACGGTATCGAAACTCTTTAGCCAGAGTTTAAGTGGAGAACAGATCACAGGACCAGATTTAGCGTATTAAACCCTGGTTTAACTCTGTTTGTGGATCCGGGCTTCAGAGGGTCCCCGTAGCCCATACTTTACGTCAATCGATACAGTCCTTTGTCAGTGTGCGATTTCCATTCAAAGCAAAGAAGCTTCGAGAACAAAACAAAAAACGTATCGCACGAATTCGCGAACTTTTCATATGTGGTGCCTTCAGTCTTGCACTCAACAAACGCGCGATTGAATGACACGAACATAAATGGAAGAAGTTTCCGAAACGATGGCGGCGGAAAACGGCACAGCGGAGGCGGCCGCCAACGATGTGTGTTTATGCATTTTCCACGAGTACCATTGACACCATCTCTTAACCTGCAAGATCTAGCCCTGCCAATTGTATTATTTTCCCAATTTTTCAGATGCCCACTCCGAAAATAAAACAAGACTGGTATCAAACAGAGTCTGACGTCATCCTGACCATCTTCGCGAAAAATTCGGAAAATGTTAAAGCGTCGTACACCGACACAACGGTAAGTGAGAAGGGACGAAGAATCTAATCTAACAATCATTTCTACACATACGGATTCACGAACAATGTATGTGGAATCTTTTGCTCTCCAGCTGAGCTTATCCGCCAAACTTCCGTCTGGTGGCGAATACAGCCTGGAGCTTGACCTCGCTCATAGAATTGTGCCTGCCGAATGTTCGCACAAGGCTGCGCCCTCCAAGATCGAGGTTAAGCTCAAGAAACGTGATGGCATTAAGTGGAACACCTTGGAAGGCAGTCCGAGCGAACAGGAACCCGTACAGCCAATTCCTCAAGGTATTAGGGTTATTTCAGATTGTTTGGAACAAAAACGCATTGACCTTTAGCAAATGTGTGACATATTTTCTTGAACACAGAAATGGAAATTTAAGGAGTTTCTAGACAATCGACAAAACATTACCATTTGATTTAAATTTATACAGTAAATTCTTTGTCATTTACTGAAAGTACCCTCCAAATTTTAAATCGATTTTCTACGTCGTTTCTATAAAATTTATAATTGGAAATACATTGTGAATTTCAAAGAAACCGTCCTGACAATCCATTCAAGATTTGGAGAGTGCATTCAGCATATGACGCAGAATTTACTGTATAAGTTTGAAGCAAATGGTAACGATTAGGCGTTTGTCCTGAAAATTCTCAAATAAAAAAATTGTGTAGGGTAAACCGAACACGGAATCATTGAAAATAAGTAAAGAATATGAATTGACGATAAATACTGCAATCACTATAATTGAGCAAAAAAAATGGCAGGTGTCATTAAAACCGCTTTCTCAGTTTAATATAAAATTTTGATGCGACCTAAAATTTTCCTAGTTTGTGGTACTTGCACACTGCACAGCTTAGTTCCGATACGGCTGTGCACAGTAAGTGTTATAAAGGCGAAAACGATAGTTTTTGTAAGTTTTGAGGATGAGTATTACTTCCAATACTTGACTTTTTTGAAAATTTTAAAAATAAGTTCGTAATAATAGGTCAAAATTAGACATGTTTATTCACTGGTGCTGTATTCTAACCTCTTTCCGGTGAATAAACAAAGTCCATACCGCCATTCTGACAATACTCATTCGTTCACTTCATTTTGACATAATTTAATTTCCTATTTCTCTGTTGAAACAAACTTTGGTAGTTTTTTCCCTAAACTCACATTATCATGCACAAAAGCTTGGTTTATTGTCAACGAAATCGTAATAACAAATATAAAACTCGTATGTATAAAAATATTAGGTTGGCAAGTAAGTCTTTGCGTTTTGTCACCAAAAATAAAATAATAAAGCAGTCTTGAAACGAACGGTTGATTCTTTGGATGCTAAATAGAATCCGATGGTGTATACCTAGAATAAAATTAGTCATCCATTCCAAGACTGCTTTTTTATTTTATTTTTCGTGATACAACGCAGACTTTCTTGCCAATCTAATATTATAATTTTTGTGTAACAGTAATCCTCAAATCTAGCACTCGATAAGAATAAATAATTAATCGTTACGCTTTAGTGTTCATCCATACCACACGTCTGTTTACTGACTGTCGAGTGTCCATTCACTGACGATGTAGTCATTTTTCTACTTATCAATTCCTCTAATATTATTTATAAGTGCCAATTACTTCAAATATTTTTTTCTTCAATCAGGATTCCATTTTTTGTGAACTGTGGGCATTAAGAAATTAGTTTTCAGAATATTTTCATCTCACAGTTCACTTAAATCCTAGTGTCATTATTTGTCCATCTACTGGTCGGTTTACTTAAGCCTGTGGGTCCTGAAATGGCGAGCGACACAACTCACGGCACTTTTAATTTGCCCAGTCATCGAGATACCGCTGAAAAAAGTGTAGCACCATGGTAAATAGCTCACTCCCATTATTTTTGTGCATAGCGATATTGGAGGCGAGCGGCGAGCCTCCGAAGAATCCAAGTTCTAGTAAAAAAACGCGAGACTGGGAGAAGGTTGAGAAGGAAATAAAGAAACAGGAGGAAGAAGAAAAGTCTGAAGGAGATGCGGCCGTCAGGGATTTGTTTCTAAAAATCTATTATTCCGGCTCCGACGACGTCAAACGGGCGATGACCAAATCATATGTGAGTCCAACCAAATTATAAACCCGTTATACTTTCAACTTTCATCGAGACGAAAATTAACTCTTATCTCGTATGCGTTCATGAACAGCTGGAATCAGGTGGAACGGTATTGAGCACAAATTGGGCGGAAGTCGGCAGCAATACCGTGGTCAGAAAACCGCCGGAAGGTATGGAATGGAAGTCCTGGGATTCCTGAATACCTACTAAAAAAATACTCCCCAGCGTGTTTCAAAATTCTTTTCACGTTATGTCAGTACGTTCATTTTTCTCGTAAATCGAGAACACGAGCGTACCACCGGAGCACGCAAAAGTGTACCGTGTAGCCTCAATCAAATAACACGTTTCTTATTAATCGATTTATTTACACAATACTATATACCACGATAATGAAAATATATACAAACCGCTTACGCGTAACAAGCGACAAAACCTAAGCCTCTGAAGCAGTCAAGTAAATTATCACGAAGCTTTGGAAATAATTACAAACGATTACGTTACCGGAATAAACTTCGTAAATGGAAAGTAGGAAACGTGACAATCTCCGTTCTCTTATCTAACTATTCTGCCGCCCATGATTTTCCGATTGCACCAGTAGCTTAATTACGTCACTAAATGTAACTTCCGCTTGTACAAGACAAATACAATCGACGAGTACGAAAGCTCACGAAGACATCATTTTGCACAAGATTAGAAGGATAACTCCTATGCAAATGTTCCGAGTTGTGAAAACAGTGGGATAGACGATGGGATCGTCGGTCATTGATCCCACATGGACGCCATGGTCGTTGCTACTCGACCTACTGAGCAGTGTATTCTCCAACGAACGAAAATGTATCGCGAACATACTTTCGTTCTGTTTCTGCGCCTCTGCTATCGCGACTCTCATATCTCTTATCCTCCTGTTGTTGTACACCATGGAACCGCACAGGGACACGATGGCGAGTACGGCTGAGGCGAGGATGGACAGATATTTGTATTTTTGAGCATTCATCGCTTGACTGTCATGATATTCCTTGATGGCGGTGGCCAATTGTGTAAAGTGATCCCTTTCCGCGTTCTCTAAGAGAGTCAGTTGAGCGCCTATTCTAGACTGTTCCTGTAATCCCTTGTTCTCCATTATCGTCAATTGGACGTACTTCGGATCGTCTCTCCGGGTTTGCACCAGTTCCCCGTAGACTTCCTTCAGCTTTTCGGCTATGAGGGCAGCCTGATTCATGAGAACTCTACGCTCGTCCTGACACTTGAACAACTTGTCCTGCACGGCGACGACATGCTGCTGGGCGGCTTCGACGTTTTCAATGCCCGTCAATTGTTGATACCATCGCCACCAGTTTATCAGACTCTTCGGTATCGGAGCGGGCTGTCGAAGGTAGGCTACGCTTGAATCCTGAATGATCGTCGTTCCGTTGACGTGCTGAAATATGTACGTTCACACGAACTACGTATCACGTTTGGATATGGTAAGTACGATTGATGTTTGACAAAAAATTAACATTACGCGTCTGGGTACCTTCACGATCGTGTCGTACTTTTCGGCCGCGATGTGTTGTATGTTGGTCAATTGACCCTGCGCCTTACTCGAAGCATTCTCTATCGCGTTGGACGCGCTGTTCAACACCGGGGATTTACTGATACGCGATACGATACCCTGAAGAAATTTTCGCGATTGCCCGGACATTGTACGTTTGCGATCAATCATGCACCGTGTCGAACATTCTTCAACACCGGCACCACAGTCAGACTTTTACAGAAGCCGTCTGCCAGATTTTAGGTTCGGTCTAAAATCTGGGGTAATGAAGATAGTTCGGTACCCCGGTACCTGGAAGCGCTGAGATCGCTCTGTCACTGCCCACAGAATCTCGACACGGTCTTGCAGGGCTAGAAACTCCAGTGTGAGGTAGGTCGTTTAGTGAAGACATTTTTAATTATTTAGTGGCCACTAGGGGCGCTGCGGTAGGATTACCCGCATCGCTGAGGAACGGCGGTTGCGGGGGAAGGATTTAGCCG
This sequence comes from Ophion costatus, assembly GCA_951751655.1. Taxonomy (NCBI): domain Eukaryota; kingdom Metazoa; phylum Arthropoda; class Insecta; order Hymenoptera; family Ichneumonidae; genus Ophion; species Ophion costatus. The sequence goes on along the minus strand of OX632359.1, from coordinate 30,517,856 downwards.
CACCGCTTCCGCCGCGATTCCACCTCCGTACTTATACATACCTATTTATTATAATGGCGAATTTGTAGCATGTGGGACAAGATATTTCGGAATAAATAAAAGCGGAAAAATATGTCATTAATGGCAATCGAAACTTAAATTTTCGAAATCTAAGCGAGCCCGACAAAAATAAATGATTTCCAATAATTTTTCGATTTTGCTACCAGTTCTGTAGTTTGGCACCAAACACCATTTTTTCAAAAATCATTGTTTTATTGAATCCTTCGATTAAAGACTAGATAATACGGTACAAATACTAAATTCGTCTGGTTTTTTTTATTTCAGATGATTTGTTACCGAGCAGGAGTGGTCACCGCGAAGGACCTTTTTTGCACAGTGGTCTGTGCACTTTACTGTATCCCCTTCGTTTATAAATATTGCCCAATAAAAAAATTGTCAAAGATACTTGAAATGATACCCTTCACTACGAAAAACAAAGTTAAAAACCTGCACCCTTTTCCAAAAAGAATTTCACGAAAACACCTCTTTTTTTCGTCCGCGAACTAGGTGTAATGGCCTCTGCACACTGCGCGCGATGAGCGACGAGGGATGAGCGATATCCAATGGGATTTCAGGTATTCCGGAAACCCCCTGGGAGAGGAAGCTCCTATTGGATATCACTCATCGCTCATCGCGCGCAGTGTGCAGAGGCCATTAAACATGTCTTCAGAAAGCGACCTACCCCCACCACTGGAGTTTCCAGACCAGTAGGCCTATGTTGCAACTCGGTAGCGACAGTTTTCGCTATCGTTAGTAGCGACAGCCAATCACATGCACGTTCACAGAAGAAAAGGAGTCTCTTATTGGCTCTCACTAGCTAACTCTAATGAAAACTGTCGCTACTGAATTACAGAATAGGCCTACTGTTGTCGGCATACAGCTCCGATTTCAATAGCAGTCAACAACACGGAAATTTATATAAAAATATATTAAAAATGAAAAAGATCAGTTCACGCACCGACAGCAATGGTCAGCAAATGTGCCAACTGTAAGATCCCCTAATAGCGCAATCCTGGTCGAACCTACGAATTATTTGACAATCTATTATTTCAGATGTAACGTATCACCAAGGCGTTATACATGTCCGAAATGCGATGTTTGCTACTGTTCCATGCAATGTTACAAATCAGAATCCCATTTGGAGTGTTCCGAAACATTCTACAGGGAATGCGTCGAAGGCGAGCTCAAGATACAGGAACAAAATCCAGAGGCGAGGAGTCGGATGATCGATATTTTGAAGAGAATGTACACCGAGGATATGGAATTCGAAGACGATTCTCACGAAGAACCTCTCGATGATGAGGATGCTGCACACCTTATGGACTCTGACGACGAAGATGATGTAAGCTTCAAGACTCTTTGTCATAGAATCTGTGGTTACGTTTTTTTATCATTACTTTCTATGTTTACCAACTACAGTGGATGCACACTCCGTGCAGGGAAAGTGTAAAAGGTAGAGTAGAGACGGGCCAGTTTTGGAAATTTGCAATAAGAAATGCACAATGCCAAAAACATTTTTTCTGAAACATCCTTCTCTTGCAGAATAGTGCAAGAAATTCGTTTATAAGCTTTAGTCTACTTTGCATTATGATCTACCTTGTAAATCTATTCTGCCTCAATGGCAAGGTCCCAGAATTGGCGGAACGCTTGAAAGGCGTCAACTTGGACAACGCCGACGAGATATGGAACGCATTGACGAACACTGAGAAACAAGAATTTGAGGCAACCGTGCGTAATGGGAATGCCGCCGATCTTTTACCTCAATGGATACCATGGTGGTCGGACAGTCCGGATAGAAAAATAATAGAGGAAGTGGTGGACGGTAAAGCCGAGCCTGAGTATGTGGCAAAGTGTCCGGAAATAGTTCACGTGCCCGTGTTCAATGAACTAACGGTGCGTTCGTATGACTACTCATAGGTTGCGTTTGATTTGGGCACATACGCGCTTTCAGCATTTGTGAACATTGCTTATGTCGTTCAGCTTAGCGCCATGCGCCTGTACGGAAGCATTTATGACGACACGTGTGATATCATTACCACTGCCACTTGTGCTCACAAACGATTCTCTCACAGAGGGAGAGCAGCAAAAACGTGAGCGGTAAAAGTGCGCTTATTTGCGAAACGAACGCCACAAGAGCACAACGAACATGATGGTTTCCCAGGTAGCCATTTCCTAATAGTTGTCCAGAAGTTCTCTAAATGGGTACCAAATGTCTGCTTGGAAGATATCGATAAGTTATCACGTAGCCAATATATGACAGTTATCTTTTTGGATGGTCAACTCTAAGGTAACCTCCGGACGACATTTACTTTCAGACGACTTTCGGACAACCTTTTGAAAATTGCCACTTGGGTTTTCAGTTTGTGAGAATTTATAAAAAATGGCGATAACAGCTTCGCGCTTACTGTTTTCAGTCAATTTGCGGGACCCTATTTCTAATAAAACAACTTCTTTAACAGAGTTCTGGATCCGAATTAGAAGATTTCTTTTAAAGGAGATATCCAAAAATTAAGAAAAATGTCTCCATTTCTTTATCACTACTATTTTCTATTAGACCGTAATCTTCATTACTGTCAGTTTCATTGTTAATTACGTTAAACAACTCGTCAATAATTTGAAAACCAACAAAAGCTTCTGCTGGCTCCGATACTTGATACTTGTAATGCCAACCGTCTAAGCGCGGACGGTTCAACTTGAAAGTGCCACAGTGCCGCTAATAAGCGCGAGCGCTGTAAGCGTGTAGGCGCCCAAGTCGAACGCACACGTAGTATCAGCTAATCGATCATTCAAACAATTCGCCTTGTCTGAAAAACAAGCTACGTTTCTCAGCTGCAAAATGTTTTGAAAAGTTCGCTAGATACTCTTTGACGAATTTTCAAAATCATTTTTCCGAGCAGTAGCCTAGTAGAAACTTTGAGTTCACATAATTCGTAGAAATCCATTTTCACAGTCTGGCTTTCTGTTATTTGCGTACTTGGAAGCAAAATGACCAAATGAATATTGCAGATTTTTCGAGCTATCAATGGTGACGTATTAGGGACGCCTCGTTTAATTTGTGACCAGACTGTTTCGATTTCACAGAAAGCATCACCATTCGTTCGATTCAACTTGCTGAATGTTCTGCACGCCTACGCCTATACGGTATTGCACTGTAACGGTGATCATAAAAGCTCAGCGACGGAATCAGTTGGAGCGTTTCTTCAACGTTCCGACAATATGCTGCACAATAAAATATACGAGGATTCTGCAACCGCGATCGAGGCGGTTGCTCAAAAATGCACAGATGTGAGTCCGTCCTTCCGCCGCGTTAGACTTTACCATTGGATTATGCAACGAAAAATTTTTTGTCGCTATTCTGCAGGTTCTATCGCTATATGGAGACCAGGAAGCAAGTGCGGCCGTCGAGCAAGCCGTTAATTTGATAGTCAACGGTCCTGAAAAATCGAATCCCACTTTCTACGTGTCTGCGGCTTTGTCGGACCTGCACCATTTGTTCGCAAACGCCAAAAGGGAATTTTCATCGCAAAACGAAAAGTCGAGCGATCGTACTTTTTCGACGAGATTTCGCACGAGTAATAACGTACCGGTATTGACGAGAAAAATGTTATTGCTGTGCACGAAGAAAATAGAGTATTACTTGTCGTGGGTGAATAAATATGGGATAACAGTGGACGAATGAGATTTATAATAAAAGCGGCACATCGAGTATCTAATCATTCTTTTTTACTACTAATATAAATCATCGAGAAACTAAGCATTCCTCACTGATTTTATATCCCATTTTTTTTTACTGTTCCTCCGACATATTTTTCGTTTGAACTGTGGACAATTTCCTCTACGGAGGGTTACGATACACGGCTGTAAAATTCCAACTGAAATAAATGAAAAGAACGAATTTATCGCACTTAAGCTATTACTGGATGGACTAGCGGGCAAAAATTAGGCGAATCGTGGATTTGAAATTCTAGATTATGTACATGTTCATCCTTACAAATAGCTAATTTAATAATGAATTTCCACTTAGACACGTTTATTTTCCACTTTTAATAATAATTGAAGTCAAAGTCGACGATATTGGCGTGTGCTTGACTGCGGTTTTGTTTGGGGTGACATCTATTTCAACTGTCTATTTACCCAAAAACTCAATATAAATTGAGTTTTCCAATAATTACTGATAAATTTATCGTTAAAATATGTCTTTACTATTTTATAAATTGACTACTGAACACAACGCAGTAGTCTGATTTAAAAAAATGTCATCGATGGTAGCACTGCTCGATCTGGTTACGCATGCGTTATGATCTCCACGTTGACGCGCTTCGTGAATAGCAGTGGGTAAGTCTAACCTCAAAATAGCGTGAGCAAGCGTGGCTTTAGTGCCCATCTACAGTATTTGAGAAAAAATGAACATCAATTCATCAGCAATTTTATTTATTCAAAATAATAAGAGAAGTTACAGAAAAAATCTATGAGTTACACTTATGCCTGATTTCGTCAACCACGGATGAGTTACGGATGAAGTTGTCCGCTAGATAAACAATGTTAAAGGTGTAGGATATCTTGCGGATAACTTCATCCGGAGGTGACGAAACCGGCCATTAGCATGGATCAACATGACGTTATAGCAAAGCCTTTCTACCATACCGACAGAATAATCATCATACCACTCTACAACCTTGCCACGTCACATAGCGCAATTAATAAAAAAAGGGATCCTTTTCATTGCTTCATTCAATTTCTGGACGACTACTCAGTCGATTTATTTGAAACTTAACATCATCAATCGCTTGATCCTAAATCTTGATGATACAATATTTTCAGAATTTACGGCGATTGAGTTCTATTCGTTTTGCAATCATTAACGTCTGCTGAAGCTGTTTTCTGATAAGCGACCGTGTTAAATTCATGTTATAACTAATAAATTATTTAGTAAAAATGTGACGTCGAGCGGTTAGTTCAAAGATGCGGGAGGTGTTGCTCAGCGGGGTCAAATGAGTACAAGGACGCTTATAGTTAAGACGTTATATGTTTATTAGCGAGTACCACTCACGGTCTTATATACAGGCCTTGAAACGAAGGCAAATTTCATTGATGAGGATTAGTACCTTTATTGAACAAGCTTTTCGCTCGCCTTAACGCCACTGCGCGTCGCTGCTGTAGATCGGTACGGCGAGGACCGGTGCGTGACATAACCTCAGTGGTACAGCGAAAAAATATTTACATTTTTACTCCTACACTTTTAATAATAAGTCTGTTTCATGCATTTCAGGGTAATCATTATTTTAAAGATTGTTAATGCTCAATTGCATAGGAAATCAAGTTTGAATTTTTTTTAAATAGAGCCCGTTCTCGCTCAGAATGATTTGCGTACATCGAAAATAAGTTGGGGATAAAAAAAAACGCCGGTTAGGGAAATGAACCCAAAATACTATGAGTGTAAGCGTGGAACGAATCCACTTGGCCAAATCACCTTTGTGGCATCGACTAACGAAATGTCATTCATTTTCATCCGAATCACTCAAATTTTGCAAGTGTTCAGTTTACATTTTAACATAAAACCGATGAAGCGTTAATTAGTTAGTTATCTTTGATCGCCTAGAACATGTACGTGTGCTTTCTTCATCCGTAAATTAAATATTGTTTACGAAACACGGAATAAATACGAATAATGGGGTTAGGGTTTACAGCGCATGCGTTACAGGTGGTAGAAAAAGAGACAGAAAGCTACTCTGTTTCGTGCTCTGTCTTCGCTGCACAGTGTACCGATCGTACCGATCTATCGTCAAGCACCACCTCGCGGTCGTAGATCGCGACGCAAACGTCACGTGAAGCGAACGTACCCCCGGTGTTGCAAGACCTCGCCAAAGTTAGCCCCCCACTTTGGCTAATCGAACTTTTTTTTTACGAATCGTTTGGTGGTCGTTTGGTAGCGTTTGGTAGTCCCTTTAAATCGTTTGGTAGTTCTCCGTTTTTTGAAAAATCGATAATTAAAAATTGGGCAGTAAGTTGGCCCCCCTACTTTGACTAATCGAACTTTTTTTTTTACGAATCGTTTGGTAGTCGTTTGGTAGTCCATTCAAATCGTTTGGTAGTTTCCCGTTCTTTCGGAAAATCAAAAAGAAAATTTCGATCCATGAGATAGGACGATAGGTGGCGGAAAACGACTCGATAACCGACGCCATCTATAGCTGATGGGCTCAACTCTGGCTATACCTATATGTTATCGCGCTCTCCGCTTTGTGCGGATATTCGTCGATCTTGGACGATAGAAACACATCGCTAATTTTCTTTACCGCGCTCCTACTATATCTATAGCTGACGCGCTCGACTCTGGCTATACCTATATGTTATGGCGCTCTCCGCTCTGTGCGGATATTCGTCGAGCTAGAGCGAACGAAACCGTTGCTGCTTTTCTTCACCGCGGTTCTAGTATATCTATAGCTGACGGGCTCAACTCTGGCTATACCTATATGTTATCGCGCTCTGCACTTTGTGCGGATATTCGTCGACCTTGGACGATAGAAACACATTGCTAATTTTCTTTACCGCGCTCCTACTATATCTATAGCTGACTGGCTCGACTCTGGCTATACCTATATATGTTATCGCGCTCTCCGCTTTGTGCGGATATTCGTCGACCTTGGACGATAGAAACACATCGCTAATTTTCTTTCCCGCGCTCCTACTATGTCTATAGCTGACGGGCTCGACTCTGGCTATACCTATATATTTTATCGCGCACTCCGCTTTGGGGCAGTGCAGCCAGATTGCGCGTAAATGTTGCCCCCTCTCTAGTCTCTTACGTGCCCATGCAATCAAAGTAGCGCGCGTCCGTGAGCGAACGACGCTCGGGCATCTTCGGAAAGAGCCGAGTGCGATCGAACTGACCCGACCGCGCCTTCGGCAGCTACACTACCCATGGACGCTGAGTACGTTCATGTGCGGCCAAGCCGAACGGAGGCTACGAGGGAAAAAGCAATCTGAGCACGACTCGCGCGTGACGTCACCCGACGGTACGCGCGAGGCTTTTAGATGATTTCAATGCTTATTTAGCTCATGATTCTCTGCGTTATTAATGTATACAAAAAAATGTATCGCGCACTCTGAACGCTTTTTTTTTTCGTCAATACGTTAATTTAAATATAATAATAAATCTAAATTACAACTTATTTATCTTCTAAAAAAAAGGTTTACGCTTTACACACACCCGTCTTTATGCCAAATAAATTATAATTCAGAAAAGTAAGCGGAAATATATTTATATTCGTATTATTATATTAATTCTCATGCTTCCATCAAGCGATAAAGCATTATCCCCAAACACAAGTCAATCATCCATCCGGCCGCGAATAGTAAGTGCCAGAAAGTGTATTTTTAACACAAGCGATAAGATGATCCCGTTGGTAGCGTTCTTGGCTTCGGTCCGCAAGGGCGCAGGATCGTTCCTCACGTTCGGTGCTTTTTTTTTTAATTGTGATTACTATTAATCCTTATTTGATTAGTTATTTTTATTAGTTATCTTTTAGTGTCGAAAAATTTATTGCGCACTCTGACCGCTTATTTTATTAGTTTGTACGTTAATTTAAATATAATAATAAATCTAAAATACAACTTATTTATCTTCTAAAAAATTGATTGCGCTTTACTCACACCCGTCCCATGCTAAATAAATTGTAATTCATAAAAGTAAGCGGAAATATATTTATCTTCCTATTATTATATTCATTCTCATATACTTTCATCAAGCGATAAAGTATTATCCCCAAAAACAATAATCCATCTGGCCGCGAGTCGTAAGTACCAGAAAGTGAACATGCATTAAGACAACAAATTAAGGATGTTGAGTCCCAAATCGCAAATGATGATAAAATTCTGAAAATCTGGTATGTTTTTGTATGAAGTATTTCAGAGGTCGTGTAAAAATGTTACGACAATTAGGACGCCCGTTATTGAACAATTAACATTCACAAATTAAATGTTGTTTTATAAAAACTGATGTAACTTTGCAATAAGTTTTTTTTTTGACCTCTCAATTTTATAATATCTACAATATACTGAAAGCAACGGAAACAAAACGAAGTTTATTGATACATTTTTTTCTATTTCTTTTAAAAATTGTTCTTAACAAAATGTTAATTTTTTAATAACGAGTTTCCTAATCGTCGTGAAATTTTAACACGACCCCTTAAATACTTCATTCAAAAAAATACCAAATTTTCAGAACTTTCTTATCATTTTTTATTTCAACCCTTAAGGAGGTTGAAGTACTGATGATAGAATTCTAAAAATTTGGTATGTTTTTACATGAAGTATTCAGGACGTCGTGTATAAATTTCATGACGATTAAGAAGCTATTTATTGAACAATTAACATTAACATGTTTCATAGGGACTCAACATCCATAAAGGAGCAAGAAAAGTTGAACTTCGTCAAAAATGGTCGTACGAAAAAAAAAGGATTTTGAAGCTTCAAGTTTCTAGTTTTAGTTCCGACAATGATTTTTTTGTTGAGAATCACTGATTGCGCGGTCGGAAGAAATATCACGGCAAACAAAATTTTGCAAATTTTTACGTTTTTCAAAGTTCTGTACGGGTTTTGGCGATTTTTTTCGGACTTGACCAATATCAAGGTCATTGAGCCCATTAAATTCACTTCAATTTGCTTTTTTTATCTCCTTACGACCTTTTTTCGCGGAGATATCGGCCTTTGAATGAAAAGACGTCCTCTTGTCTTCAGTCATCGATATCTCAGGAACCGGTCGTACGGGAATTCGACCGGCAGTTTTGGAAACGTGAATACATACTCTACAAGCTCTGATTATTATTGTAGGCTAAAAATAAAATATTTTTGCCATCAGTTTTAAAAAAGTACAAAAAAAACTATGTTTTCTTGGTTTTTATCAAATCCACCGCTACTTTGCAAATATTACGATAAACACTAATGTTTATGGACGGTCATTAAACTCAATATGTCCCCAAGAGCCATGCAAAATTCCAAATTGATCCGGTCATCGGTCTTTCTTGCCCGATTGACCAAAATATGAGAAAAAAATTAAAGGAGCAAGTTTCCTCCTTCTCAGAGATTATTTCATGATTATTGGATGTTGAGTCCCTATGAAACATGTTAATGTTAATTGTTCGATAAATAGCTTCTTAATCGTCATGACATTTTTACACGACCTCCTGAAGACTTCATGTAAAAACATACCAAATTTTCAGAATTCTATCATCATTACTTCAACCTCCTCAAGGGTTGAAATAAAAAATGATTAGAAAATTCTGAAAATTTGGTATGTTTTTGTATGAAGTATCTAAGAGATCGTGTTAAAATTTCACGACGTTTAGGAAGCTGGTTATTAAAAAATTAACATTTTGTTAAGAACGATTTTTAAAAGAAAGTTAAAAAATTTATCAATGAACTTCGTTTTGTTTCCATTTCTTTCAGCATATTGTAGATATTACAAAATTGAGAGGTCAAAAAAAAACTTATTGCAAAATTACATCAGTTTCCATAAAACAACATTTAATTTGTGAATGTTAATTGTTCAATAACGAGCTTCCTAATTGTCGTGAAATGTTTACACGACCTCTGAAATACTTCATACAAAAACGTACCAAATTTTCAGAATTTTATTATCATTTGCGATTTGGGACTCAACATCCTTAAGAGGAAAAAAAACATTTCACTACTTTTCGTACAATCGGGTATTGAGTACGCATTAAATGTTGGAAAAGAACCCTGAAAATCATATTGACTAAAAATTTTCGATTTTTTTTTTTAATAACAAAAATGTTGAAATTTTTTTTTTTATAAAAAAATCTATTTGGATTTAAAAAATTTTTTAAATGTTGACATTTTTTTTCGATTCATCATTGTACCGCCAGCATTAGAATTACCCAAAGCGTACGTAGAATTACCCAAAGCGTACCTCCACGTGGTACGCTTTGGGTAATTCTAATGCTGGCGGTACAATGTTGACTTGGAAAAATGTCAACATTTAAAAAAAAAATTCGAAATTGATTTTTTTATTAAAAAAATTCAACATTTTTTTTTATTTAAAGAATTTTTTTTCGAAAATTTTTAGTCAATATGATTTTCAAGGTTTTATTCCAACATTTAATGCGTACTCCATACCCAATTGTACGAAAAGTAATGAAAAGTTTTTTTTCCTTTTAATAATCATGATGTCTGAAAAGGAGGAAACTTGCTCCTTTAATTTTTTTTCAAATTTTGGTCAATCGGGCAAGACCGATAATCGGATCAACTTGGAATTTTGCATGGCTCTTGGGGACATATTGAGCTGAATGACCGTCCATCAACATTAGTGTTTATCGCAATATTTGCAAAGTAGCGGTGGATTCCATAAAAACAAAGAAAACATCGTTTTTTTCTACTTTTCTAACACTAATGGCTAAAATAAAAGTTTCACTACAATAATAATCAGAGCTTGTAGAGTATGTATTCACGTTTCCAAAACTACCGATCGAATTCCTGTACGACCGTTAGTTCCTGACATAGCTCAGCGGAAAATGGTCGACGGAGAAAAAAAAGCAAATTAAAGTGAATTGAATGGGCTCAATGACCTTGATATTGGTCAAGTCCGAAAAAAATCTCCAAAACCCGTGCAGAATTTTGAAAAACGTCAAAATTTGCAAAATTTTTTTTGCCGCGATATTTCTTCCGACCGCGCAATCAGTGATTCTCAAAAAAAAATCATTGTCGGAACTAAAATTAGAAACTTGAAGCGTCAAAATCCTTTTTTTTGTACGACCATTTTTGACGAAGTTCAACTTTTCTTGCTCCTTTAATTTTTTGTGTCAATGTATGTTCATTTTCTGGTACTTACAATTCGCGGTTGGATGGATGATTGTTTTTGGGGATAATACTTTATCGCTTGATGAAAGTATATGAAAATAAATATAATAATACGAAGATAAATATATTTCCGCTTACTTTTATGAATTACAATTTATTTGGCATGGGACGGGTGTGAGTAGGGCGCAAACAATTTTTTAGAAGATAAATAAGTTGTATTTTAGATTTATTATTATATTTAAATTAAGGTAAAAACTAAGAAAAAAAGCGATCAGAGTGCGCGATAAATTTTGCGACACTAAAAGATAACTAATTAAAATAAATATGATAACTAATCAAATAAGAATTAATAGTAATCATGATTAAAAAGAAAAAAGCGCTGAGCGTGAGGAACGATCTGCGCCCCTGCGGACCGAAGCCAGGAACGCTACCAACGGGACCATCCTATCGCTTCTGTTAAAAATGCACTTTCTGGCACTTACGATTGGCGGCCGGTGGATGATTGACTGGTTTTTGGGGATAATGCTTTATCGCTTGATGAAAGTATGAGAATTAATATAATAATACGAATATAAATATATTTTCGCTTACTTTTCTGAATTATAATTTATTTGGCATAAGGACGGATGTGAGTAAAGCGTAAACAATTTTTTAGAAGATAAATAAGTTGTAATTTAGATTTATTATTATACTTAAATTAACGTATAAACTAAAAAAATAAGCGTTCAGAGTGCGCGATAAATTTTTTTGTATACATTAATAACGCAGAGAATCAAGAGCTAAATAAGCATTGAAATCATCTAAAAGCCTCGCGCGTGCCGTTGGGTGACGTCACGCGCGAGTCGTGCTCACATTGCTTTTTCCCTCGAAGCCTTCGTGCGGCTTGGCCGCACATGACCGTGCTCAGCGTCCATGCATTGGTGTAGCGGCCGAAGGCGCGGTCGGGACAGTTCGACCGCACTCGGCCCTTTCCGAAGATGTCCGAGCGTCGCTCGCTCACGGACACGCGCTACTATGATTGGCGATGGCGCGTAAGAGACTAGAGAAGGGGTAACGTTTACGCGCGATCTGGCTGCACTGCTTGCGTTCCGCTTCCTTCGATCGGCGATATCTCATTCATTAAAATGGTCGTCCTGCGTTTTCGGCCCGTTGTTTGGTAGCGTATCGAAATCGGTCAGAGACAGAGTTTTCCGCTGAACAAAATGGTTTGTTTTCCGTACAACAAAATTGGCCGGAAAATTCGGTTTTTGGCAACCAATCACGACCCTCCATTCAGGACCCACAAGTATTATGTACCGTCATAATTTAGCAATCGACTACCAACGGTCCCGGATTCAATACCAAATGCTATCATATGCTTTTCTATCAATCGAGTCTTATTAAGAACTGGATTAGCCAAAAACAATCAGGGACCCTGCGTAAATAGGTTCTTGGCCGGCCACGATTTGTGGCGACCAATCACAGCTCACCGTTCAGTTGATCATGGTGAGCCGCGATTGGTCGCCAGTAGCCGCAGCGGAAAAAGGAATTGCTAACAAAAATTCACCCATTATTTTGTGGCTAATTCATTGTGATGAGACTTAATCGATCGAAAAATAAATCAGCGTTTGGTATTGTATTCCGGACTTTTGGTAGTCGATCAATCAATATGGCCAACGCAAAATACAGCGAATCGGGAATGGAGAGCTGGGATTGGTCGCCAGAAGCCACCCTGGCAGAATTATTTATTAGCGTAGATTCAATCGTTATTTCTTGTCCGATTACGTTCAAATGGGTCGCGATCGATAGGAAAACTTCCGGTAGCGTTTGGTATTCTATTCGGGACGGTTGGTAGTCGATCATTCAAATACGATAACACAGAATATGTACGTATCAGGAATAGAGGGCTGTGGTTGCTCGCCAAAAGCCGCAGGGGCAGAACGATGTGTCATTTTTATAGTTAAACTCCAAAGTCAACTAAATCCAAGAACGATAGTACGGAGAAGTCGCTGGGAAATGAATTAAACGAAATGCAAACGAATAAACATTTCCGAATTAAATTTTTTAATAAACTCCGACCGAACCGAAAGAAATTACGCATATCTGAAACGGAAAACTGTGATTGGTCGCGATCAGGGGGCTGACACTGGGATAAATTCTTTTAACAGTAACGTGTCCCCGTATTGTCGCCAGGTAACTAACCCACCATGCGGCGCTAGTAGTCACCCGCATGACCCCCACTCCGCAAAGCACCTCGCCGTATTATTTCGTCATTTTTTCTCGATCTGTCATTGTTCTCGAATAAAAAAAATCGTAGTGTGGTAAAATCGTTATTATTTTATCACAATAGAAGAGCGATTTGTGGCTCATCGCAATTCAACACGTGTTTTCGTGTCTATATTGGACGACGTGTATAACTATGAAAAGCTCTCTTTTCCGTGTATAGAACACGCCGATAGTGTTCTTTTACACATAACACAATATTACGTATTGATGCGGATGCAGCAATATTCTGCACGTCTCACCGCAGAACAAAAAAAAGCCATCTCGACAAGAAAAAAATCGCAAAACATTGTACAACGTGACTAATCCATTGTTTAAAAAATATTAATGTTATCTGTTTATTTCGTTCAATAAATATTTTTAAATACATAATATTGCAGCAAGTGTAAATATTGCATCCCTTCCTATATACACATATACTTTTAAATTCTATGCTAAACAATGAATTTTCCAGACGCGTCGAATGCAAATTATGCAGACGCTGCGCGACTGGAGTGGGGGTCATGCTGGTGACTACTAGCGCCGCATGGTGGGTACGTTTACGTGGCGACAATAACGAGACACGGTAGACCCAGCAGTGCCAGGGGGCTGGTCGCGATAATATACGACGTTTTTGCCATAGATGGCGTTGGTTGTCGAGTCTTTTTCCGCCACCTATTGTCCTATCTCATGGATCGGAATTTTCTTTTTGATTTTCCGAAAGAACGGGAAACTACCAAACGATTTGAATAGACTACCAAACGCTACCAAACCACTACCAAACGATTCGTAAAAAAAAATTTCGATTAGTCAAAGTGGGGGGGGGGGGCAACTTACTGCCCAATTTTTGATTATCGATTTTTCGAAAAACGGAGAACTACCAAACGATTTAAAGGGACTACCAAACGCTACCAAACGACTGTCAAACGATTCGTAAAAAAAAAAGTTCGATTAGTCAAAGTGGGGGGGCCAACTTACTGCCCAATTTTTGATTATCGATTTTTCGAAAAACGGAGAACTACCAAACGATTTAAAGGGACTACCAAACGCTACCAAACGACCACCAAACGATTCGTAAAAAAAAAGTTCGATTAGTCAAAGTGGGGGGGGCTAACTTTGGCGAGGTTGTTGCAAGACCGTGGTACCAATGGTTGAGGGAGTGCACGTTGTTTCGGTTGGAGACTCGGAGATGGACGAACCTTTTCTGGGTCCAGAAGGAAGAAGTATGATTGAAGCAGATGGGCCTAGGAAGGTGGAGGGGATGATACAAGCAAGAGCAGCGGGTGGGACTTGCAACAAAGGGAGGTTTAGCTGTGGGAAATGATTGATAGCGATATGAAGTGTCGGATGTTGGCGTGGGACTTGGTTTGGGAATAGGAGTTATGTGGGGCCGTGACAAAAAATTCTAAAATAATTTACGTATTCTATCAAAAACTATCAATCCTCAAATTTTCAAGATTTTTGGCGATATTTTAATATCCATCCAGTAATACCTTAATGGCCACTCGAAGTTATAATAAATGCATACACGTCAAATATATATCCATAACGTAGATTGTCATTAATTCTATTATTTTATAATATTTCAACATAGTTATGCTATCATCAAATGATTCGTTAATCTATTACGATTTAATTTACTTCTTTTAATTGATAAACTAATTGTTATTATCAATCCGCTTTTAAATTATTTAATATTTCATGATAGAAATACACGTTTTCGTAATTTACCAATTTAACTTGAGACTATTTATTTACGCACCAGCAGGTGATACAACGATTCCGATATATGTGTTCAACTTCTTGTCCTTCTTGTGCCGGTTGTGCAAAAATTCAATTTCCTCCAAATTTTAGATTACAAAGTAAAACTTTAACCGGAAAGCTTTTTTTAGGATAGAAGTATTAGACTCAACATAATTGGGGAAAACTGGAACTAAGTCCTTCGTCGTAAATCCGTAATTTGTATAAAAATTAGCTGTTTCATTACGTAAATTAAATTATATTCATAAAATGCCGCGTAAATGGTACGATTTTTAGAGTCGCCATTATTTGTTATAAGTTCGGTAACTTGCTTTGATACCAGTATACTAGGATCTATTTTTACTTGATTATAGACGAAAATCAGCTAACTGTTAAATATTTGGGATCGTGAAAGGAATACTTTAAGTTAATGTGGGAAAAAACAATACATTTGCCGGTCGATACACAACCAGAAGAATACTGAAAGATCAATATAAAACTTACTACCGAGTACGAGATATAATAATATCATTGTAAATTTGAAACGCCGATTGGAGCATCTACCGTTAGCTCATGCAGGTGACGCATTTTCGTAATTAGATACAAAGAACGGAGAGGATTTAATCAATAATTGTTTTTAAAAATCCGAATAATTGATACGTCAGTCTTAGAAGCTGAAGCGATTGTCATGGGAAACATACTTTCTCTTAAAAATGATAAAGGCGGAAAATTTGAGAAGGCATATCAAAAAGGGGTTCCGCCCTAACGTTTAGAAACTTTCCCAAACAGCAATAGTCCTTCCAGTGACCTCCGCCGGCTGTGATAGGAATCTTCTGCCATAAGGCGGATGAAAACGTGGCTCATTATCAGAAGCACAATGCTTCTGGAACGATTCTCTCATATGTCACGGCTGAACACAAATAATTATGTTAAACGAATTCTAACCAAAAACGTATTGGGGCAATTGCAGAAAAAAAATCAATAGAATACAAAGACTTATTAAATTGAGTACCTATTGAAAGTAAAGTTTAAAGAATGGTAACTAAATTAAAGAATGGTGAAAAATTAGTTAATCATCTTTAAGGTATGGCAACAGTTTGATATTGATGTTAACATGAACATGTGATTGAAGCTTTATATTTTGTGTGTTGGGGATTATTATTTAAATTTTATTTAAAAAAAAGATCGGTGTGACCATAACCACTTTTTGTCAGACCGTCCCCAGTACGTTCCCGCCAGAAAGAAATGACGTCTACGCCAATGTGCTCCTCGACGTACTCTGCATCCACATAAGAGCCAACTTACATGGTGTCAATGACGAGATCAACACATCAATTTATTTATACTAGAATATATCATTTTCGCTCGTACATCTATAAATATTTGTTTATTTATTTATTTATTTATTTATGTATCGTGTGTGACGTCGGCGATACATGCTCGAAAATGATCGTAACACTATATAGGAATAAAGGCGTATATGTAACGAGGCGGATTAACATCGGCGTTTCGTCGCCCCATTTTATTCCTTGTATATAATTATTTATTTATTTTCTTGCTTCTTCGATATTCCAATTAATCGCGCGTCATGTCCAA